>JAVXUL010000009.1:3030413-3048307 GCA_035590515.1 Trichilia minutiflora | reverse complement strand
TGATAATATTAATATTATATAATAAAATAATATATTAATTATTTTTTTAATATTTTATTATTAATTAATAGGTTTATTATTTTAAAATTAAATTAAAAATAAATTAAGATTTAAATTTTTTTTTTTAACTTAATTTAAATTAATAAATTATTTTAATTTAAGTTTAAAGTTCAATCTACAAACTCAAACCAATCCAAATTGTATTATTCAATTGTAGTTTATGATATATATTATCCGATTAATTTAAATTATATAAAATTAAAATTATAATATTTAATTTAATTTAAAATTTTATGTCAGACGAATTCAAATTATAAATATCCGTCCTTCATTATTTGTGTCAATTCTCAGCACCATTCTCCGTTATTCGATTGCGTTATGTTCATGGGAACGATAAGGCCTGGTGTCCAAGAACCGAAAATTACAATTAGGTACCTTCAGTGGAAACACTCGTTCCGCCCCCTCAAAACAGCAAAATTTCGTTTTATGCCTTAAAACTTGAATTACAATTATACACCATTATTTTTGTTGTCACATTTCAGTCCCATCTCTTGTAAAGAAAAGAACTACAAAGCTACGTCTGCAAGCAAAACCCTGTAAATTCTGTGTACTCTTACTCTTTCTTCTTCCGGTAGCTTCTAGCATCTACTTTCTCTAACCAGCTGCTTAGCTTTTTCTTCGATTCATTTGCTTCCATGAAATCTAATCAAATGCAAATCCTTGGTAATTTATTTCATATTATTTAATTTATTCATTTTTTTATTTGTTGCTACGTAGAACAACCGACTGAAAGGAATGATAAAGATGCAAGAATATTCAAATGGAGGTGGAGGTGGGCCCATCGACTTGGCCAGGCTTCAGTCCATCATGCAATCCATCGAGATCGCTTGCTCTTCCATTCAGGTATTAATTTCTTTCTCTATCTTGCTATGCTTGGTTGCTGAGAAAGCATAATAATATTAAATCACGTCTTTTATGTTTCCTAGGAAATGGAAGAGAAAATTATAATTGGCTGCAACTTTTTTTTTGGTTACTATATGTCTTTGTATAATTATTAACTATTTAAGTATATTCTTTGATTAATGGTGGATTAAATTAATTTGGTTATGTTCTTTTACTTCAAAGTTAACTATGAATCAATTTTAGTTACCATCTTTTTGTTAGGTTCATTAGCTTATAGTAGTTTCGAGATTCAATTTTTGCTTAGATTAAATAAATAAAATTAACTAATTCGGTTATGTTTTATTAACGAAAAATAGAAAAACCTGAAGGAACAAGAAGTCTAATTAATTATGGTAAATTTTATCATATTTTTCATTTGTATGTATTAAGTTTATGAGGTTATAGTAGTACGGAGATTGTAATTTTTTATTTATGATATGCATTTTTGTGTCTGTACATACCTCTGTGTTTACATACTTATGTTGGACAACTTTTTTTATTTTTTCGTGTATGAGCATGAAAATTTCTATATGCAAGTAGACATATGGACCGTGGCTGGCATTCTTAGAGGTTATGGTTTTTGTTATGGCAGATGCATACTAATCCTGCAGCAGCCGAGGCAACTATTTTGGCACTTTGTCAGTCACCTCAGCCATACAAGGCATGTCAATTCATCCTGGGTAAGTAAATTAAATATTAAAATGTTCAAAATAAAATTTAACAGTTAGGTTCATTGACTGGTGTATTGGTGAAAGCTTTAGATTACTAAGCACAGGCACTCGGTTTTAGGTCTTGATGTTGATGGCTAAGCTTTGTTGTCTACAGCAAGATCTGCATATTTATTGTTGAGAAAGTTTTGATGTTTACATTCTCCTTTTTTTTTTTCTTTTTTTTTTCACATTATAACTACTGGGAGCAGCCAGGTAGTTGAACTAGAAAATGGAATTAAAAAGTAAATATGTGTTATATGTGCAATTGGCTTTATATTTCAATTTTGTTGCTCTTTATGACCAGGGCCATTCCAAATTTTATCACCTTAGTGTTTCGTGTTAAGTTTAACAGTTAAACTGATTTTAAGTGATTCAAATCATATTATAATTACTGGGTGGTGGAAATTAGTTAGCTTTAAGCTGGAAAGATGATCCAGAGAAGTTATTCTCTTACCAAAGGGACAAATAAAAGTATTCAGTTTAAGGCAAATAAAACTTAAATAACGTGAAAATAGGGTTGAGATGGAGTTGTGACAAATTAAATAATGTGAAAATAGGGTTGAGATGGAGTTGTGACAAACATGAGGATTGGGTGGATAGACGCGATTTAGTTTTAAGCAGCCCATATATAAGCTTTGGAATTCTTCCCCTTGGCTTCCACCAATTATAAACAATGGAATATAGATTTTACTGTGTATGCTTTTTGCAAATGATTCAATTCTTATAGAATGCATTAAAACCTTTCTCCTCGAATCTGTTCCACCATTGATGTCATGGCAGATTAGCTTGTGGTACTTGTGCATGCTTATTCTGCTCTTATCTTAGCACTGTACTGCGTTATCTTCAACCTGTTCTTTGCTTGATAAGCTTGAAATATTCTGTAGATCATAGAGAATTTAAATTTTAGAATCTGTTCATTGACAACAACAGATGGTAGAAGAATGGTTAGGACCAATTTTTACAACTAAGTGAATCTTGGAATGCCTGGTAGGGTTTGGATGTAAAGGAGGTATCCTTTTTCTAAAATTATGGAGGTTTATAAGGTATATTGTCTTTCCTATTTCTTCTAAGAGAAAAATCTCAAGCTATTTTGTGCTTTGAAACCTGAGGTTGGATTATATAATGTTCTTGACTTAGAAATGTCTGAATAGTATTTTTATCAATAATTATTGTGTTTGTGATATACTTATAATGTCAATGAAGATGCACAGTCCTGCTTTTCATGCTTGAAAATGGTTTTTGTCTATTTAAGAGAATTCGCAGGTGGCAGATGCAAGGTTTCAGGCTGCTGCAGCAATTCGAGATGCAGCTATGAGAGAGTGGTCTTTCCTGACGGTTGATGACAAGAAAAGCTTGATAAGGTAATTTTACCCATTGGATATTACAGGTGGCTATTTATGTAAACAACTGCAGATTGTTCTAACATGCATTGACCAATCTTCTGTGATAATAACATACATTGGCTGATCTTCTGTGATAATTATATTCTTATATCTAATATGTCTTGCTTGAAAGTTGCCTTGTTGCTTCAAGTATAATATGATTCACTCTTTATATTTATCGGTTGTCTATCAATAAATATATCTTGTTTGCAGTTTTTGTTTACACTTCGTTATGCAACATGCCGGTTCACCTGAGGGCTATGTCCTATCAAAGGTTTCTTCTGTGGCGGCACAGCTGCTCAAAAGGGGATGGTAAGTTCCACTTTTTAGATTTTTGAATTTTAAATAGATGATTTAAGATCTTTATGCAACATGTAGTGTTGATGATGATAATAGTATGCAACTTCAAGTTTTGACTTATCCAGAAATGGGAAAAGAAGGTATTACGTTATGTTACATAGGCAAAGACCATAGTCTAATAGAATTTGAAGTGCAAATTGACATGATAAGAACTTTACGCTAGAGAAAGGAATATGTTGGATCTTTCTAGCATAAGGGAACACTACAGAAACTTTGAGTTGGTCTAACTTGACATGAAGCTGACCAAGTTGTTAATGCATTCAGATTGAGTGTGGCATGATTGATGTTGATGAAGAAATAAAAGAAGATGCTTACAATTTTTAATGAATAATTGCTTAGGGGTGTTCTTTATATATCTTGGGGAGATTCAAAGCAGGTCTGTACAGTCCCCAACTGAAAATCCTTTCTCTGAGCACTAACCTTGCATAAATGTCCCATGCTTCCTTTGTTATTGGTGGGTCCAAGCAAGATCCTAATCCTTGTCCCCGTATTTTTTTTTTTTTTTTTTTGTGGCATCTATAATATGGTTGTAGTACTTGATTACTGAGATTGGTGAGATAGCAAACATAATTGATCAATGCTATTGCTGAAATGGCTGTGAGTTTAGGAGCTGTAGTGGGAATAATATTGTTTAATGAACGATGGACCCAGAAAAGAAGTACGAGCTCTTGCAGCAGAGATGCACAGCATTAAAATAAATGACTTAAAGCTTTGTAATGGACACTTCTCATGAAGATGTTATAAACTTTGCATAATGGATCACGAATTAACCACAATGCTTTACGTCTTTGCTTCTCTTTGACTAGTTGGCATGAATTCTGTTAGAAATGTATATATGTAAACTATGACTTACAATAACATTCTTTCTTTTTTGTTTCGATTTAGTCGTGTGTGTGTGTGCATGTGTGGGTGGGTTGGTTGGTTTTGTATAATAAAGAATTCATTTCAATATATATGGTACTAGAGCCAACCCAGAAACCCTAACTGTCACTCTTTATCACTACCATCTGTCGCCATCTGTCCAGCTCATCAATCTGCAACCATCATTCAACCTAGAAAGAGCCGACGACCAAACCCCTGTCATTCATCACCATCGATTACCTCGCCGTCAACCAAAATCGTGAGTATATATTTGCAAACTTCTTTCATCCTTTTTTGGCGAACCAAAGGGAGTTAGGATGACCCGTCACCACCATTGAGTTCCTTGGCCAACGATCTTCTAGATCCAACAATCGTCGCCATCAATTGACTTTCCGTTCACTTAATCAAATTCCGGTCAAATTTAGATCGAGTGCTAGGTTTCAAGTCAAGTAGGTTTGGTTTTGGGATCGGTTTGGTTTAGAGTAATCTAGTTTAATTTTATTTTCTAGTTCGATTTATTTTTTGTTTTGGTTCAGTTTCTAGTTCGATTCAATTTTCGATTTAGTTCAGTGTTTGGCTCGGCTCAATTTTCTTAAAATTCAGTTCAGTTTTCGCCACCTATCACTGATTGGTGCAACCCTAGCAAGATTATATCAAGTGATTTAGTCAATTTCAGAATATTAGAAACAATACCACCCTCAATAATTACACCAGTGATCACATCTGTTCTAACAATTACTTCAAAAAAGTTGATGGGCAGTCATAATTATTGGATATGGGTGAATGCTATTAAAATTTGGTTACTCGGTCATGGTCTTAAGGATCATTTGATGACTGAATATACGACAATTCCTAAGGAACAACGACGTGCATGAAGAAGAGTCAATGCACAATTGATTGCTATTCTTTGGAATTTTGTTGATGCATATTTAGCTTCCAAGGTTCTGGTATACAAAACATGTTGTACCGTTTGGACAAGGTTGGCAAGTATATACACTAATGACTTTAACCTACATTTATGATGACATTAGTGGATTGTTTCGACTTCAGCAGAATGATAGCCCTATTCATACCTATTGTGGGCGTGGGTGGTCTAGCATTGAGGATTTCAATTCATTATTCAACTTTATAAAAATTTTGAAACTCATAAATAGTAGTGTGATCATCTATTTATGATTGTCTTATTGTCTGGCTTACGTCAAGAGTATGATGCACTTCAATCATTGATTTTGAGCAATCCATTCATTCTTATACTCGATGAAGTGGAGGCTCGTTTCTAACAAGCTACAACCTTTGGTAACCTCAATTAAGTCTAGATTAATTGCACTGCCTTGGTCACTAAGTTTACTCTTACACCTTTCATACCGAAGGGTGGATAGGTTGGTGGTCAAGGACGTGGACAAGATGGTAAGCCATTTTACTCTTATTGTAAGAAATCAAGACACATTCAAGTTAAATGCTATAAGCTCCATGGTTGTCCACAACAACTGATTTGTGCCTCTTGCAAGAGATCGGGATGCGTTCAAGCTTAATGTTATAAACTTTACGGCCGTTCGTAGCGAATAGTAAATACTGCTTTAACTGAATCTCCTATTGCAAGATCCACAAAACTGGTTGATTTAAAAAAACAACATGCAGAGAATCTTGAAGTTGAGTTTGTAGAATTTCTCAAATTTCAAGCTTCCATAGACATATCCACCTCAGCCACTGATTCCGTTATAGATACAAGTCATCTTACTATTTATTTATCTTCATTCTCTCGTCTGTAGGGCCATCGATTCTTAATTCAAATGCTATTGATCATATATCTGATAATTAATCTTTGCTTACTCATATTACATATCATAATCCATCTACCTTTGTCACTTTAGCTAACAGTATGAAATTTTCTACTTGAAGTGTGGGTACCATAGAATTTTTTTTTGGTCACTATTTATATTCTGTATTTTATGTGCTCGAATATGTTATTCTAAGTAAATTGCTAAGTACTCTGAGCTATACTATTTCATTTTCTTCTGGTTCTTGTTTATAACAGGATCAGAGTACACTGAGAATGATTGGTATAAGACATGAGATCTATGGTTTGTACTACTTACTCCAACACTCATCCATGCAATAACCATCCACCATTGTCTGTTCTACCATCACTCCATTACAGTTTTGTCAATGTTTAGGCCATCCTAATTTATCCATCTTACAAAAAATGCTTCTGAGTCTTTTTAAACTTCTTGCTTTAGAGTGTGAGTCATGTTAGTTAGGTAAGCACTATAGAAGTTCACATCCAAGTAGAGTCAATAAACAAGCTACAACTTTATTTCATATTGCTCATTCAAATATTTAGGAGTCGGGTTGTGTCAAAAATGGGTTTCCATTATTTTCTTGCATTTATAGATGATTACCCTCGATGTACATAGATTTTTTAATAAAATATCGTTCTAAAGTACCTTTTATTTTCAAATCTTTTTACACTGAGATATGCAATCAATTTCATACATCTATCAAAATTTTTCAACGTGATAATGCAAAAGAATACACATCTCCTACTTTTCAATCTTTTCTTGGCTCAAAAGTAATTTTACACGAGACTACTTGTCCTTATAACTCTTATTAAAATGATGTTGTAGAACGTAAAAATCGGCATTTAGTAAAAACTGCCTGTACCCTTTTTCTAGATATGGAATCCAATTTGGGATTTTCCTTGAGACGTATCAGGAAGGAATTGGAATGTAATAATATCGATTCATATAGATACAAAAGAAAAGGTTCTCTATTAATTCAAATGCTATACCTATGGGATAGGGATAGAGAAAGAGGAAAAATCAAAGATTTCACATAGTACTTTTGATTGAATGCATGTTTCGGTTCATTTTTGGGTTGTGTTAGTCCCCACTACTTGTCACCTGAATAATCAAAATACCCTCTCTAGTATTGAAATGTTAGATTTCTCATTTTACTTTGAGTCACTTTGTTCTTTGCCTCCATACATTTTTAGTACTACATATTTTGTTTATGCTTCCACCTCTGGTCGTGACAAGTTGTCCACCAAGTTTTACAATTGTGTTTTTCTTGGTTATTCACGTCTTCAAAAAGGTTATAGGTGTTATTCTCTAAAGTTAAATCGCTATTTTATATTGGCAGATGTATCCTTCTTTGAGTTTACTCTTTATTTTTTCATGTCCACATCCCACTCGAATGACGTACTTCAAATTTTATTAATGCTCGTCTTGCTTATACCATTATTTGGCATTGTTGAGGCTTCACCCTCTACAATTTTTCTGAGTCCATCTGTACCTTATATTCCTTTATAGGTTTATCATCATTGTCCTCGCCCAGACACTGTACCAACTATTGCAAAATTGCCAACAGACAGTTCTCTTGCTCCATCTATGGGCCTTGGTTTTGTGCCTTCTTCTTCTATGTCTCCAAATCCTCAGTTGGCATCAAGTCAGCTTGTACTTCATCATAGTACTCATACCACTTGTAATCCTCATCCACTATATGATTTTTTAAGTTATCACCGTTTATTTGTTGGTCATCATGTTTTTGTTTCTTCTTTGTCTTTTGTTTCTATTCCTAACACTGTTATAGAGGCCTTATCTAACCCTACATGGCGTTAAGCAATGATTGAGGAGATGACTACCTTGGACAGTGCTGGAATTCGAAACTAGTCTCTTTATCTCAAGAAAAATTTATAGTAAGATTTTAATGGGTGTATGCAATGAAAGTGGGGCTAAATGGTTCATTGGATCAACTTAAGGCCCGTCTAGTTGCTAAGATTGCTTAAGTACGGTCATTTATTTCTATTACAACCATTTGTCCCTCTCCTTTGCATTAGTTGGACATCAAAAACACCTTTTTCCATGGTAATTTGTCTGAGAAAGTTTATATGGAGCATCACCTGGATATGTTGCTCATAAAGAGTCACACTTGGTTTGCAGGTGAGGAAGTTATTATATAGCCTTCAACAATCTTCACATGCTTGGTTTGGACTTTTTAGTTCGATGATTCAAGGGCTTGGAATGACTCGATGTGAGGCTGACCGTACTGTTTTTTATTATCATTCTTCAAATAGATGCATTTATCCAGTTGTGTATATGGATGATGTAGTTATCATTAGGAATGACTCAAGTGACATAATCAATCTGAAGAAGTGCTTACCTAGTCATTTTCAAACGAAGGATATGGGTGAGATATTTTCTTGGCATCAAAGTTGCATATTCTTCTCATGAAATTTGTATTTCATAGAGAAAATATGCCCTCGACATACTACAGGAAACTAGGATGCTTGATGCTAGACCAGCTGATACTCTTTTGGATTCAAACCTAAAGCTTATATCAGGTTAAGGGTGCCTTAGAGATCTAGGAAGGTATAAGAGATTGGTAGGCAAGCTTAATTATCTTACTGTCACTAGGCTATGTAGTAAGTATTGTGAGTTAGTTTTTTTATTCTCTATGCTCTAGCCATTGGGATGCAATTACTCACATACTTTAATACATCCAAGAATCTCCAGTAAGGATCTCTTGTTTGAAGACAAGGGATATTCTCAAATTGTAGGTTACTCTGATGTAGATTAAGTTGGATCTCTTATCAATAGATGGTTTATTTCTGGGTATTGTGTGTTATGATATCATGGAAGAGGAAGAAGCAAAATGTGATTGCAAGGTCGAGTGCAGAGGCAGAATATGGCCCAGTGACATTAGCAACATGTGAATTGATTTGGTTTAAGTAGTTGTTATCAGAAATTAAGTACTTAAGGACCTATGTAACTTATTTGTGATAATCAAGTTGCTTTTCATATCTTCTCTAATCCAGTTTTTCATAAAATGACGAAACATATTGAGATTGATTGTCATTTTGTATGCGAGAAGATAATATCTGGAGATATCGTTCCCTCTTATGTAGGATCAAATGATCAGTTGGTAGACATCCTTACGAAATCGCTTCGAGGTTGTCGAATAAAATCTATTTGTAACAAGCTAGGTGCTTATGACATGTATATATAAAATATGAATTAAAATAACGTTTTTTCCTTTTTTTTTTGTTTTGATTCAGTTGTGTACATTTGTGTGTAGGTTTTGTATCAATCATACAAAGAAATAAATAGTTCATTTCAATTTACAATTCCTATGCTAGTTATGGTTTTGCCTTATATGTGGATCATAAGCAATTATGCCACACACTACCATTCTTGACTTATTATGATGACGATACTTACTGCAATAGAATGTACTACCAATCCATGTTGCATAATTGCTTCACATTCAGATTTCAGTAATATTTATTTCACAATTGCACAAAATTTTATGTTAGCTTTTGGAAAAAAACTGGAACTTTTACATTTACTTTGGCTAGTATTTATCCTGCAGGCTTGAATTTTCTTCATCTGATAAGGAAGCATTTTTTAATCAGGTACTGCAAATCTGCGATTACTATCAGTGTTTTCCCACTAGTATATTTACAGTAATTATCCCTGTTTTGATCTTTTCCCTAAGAACTTACGTTTGTTTTTTGTTATCTTTGCAAATATTACCCTTTACTGTTTCCAACCTTGAATTTGATCATAGAAATTTTTATGCCGCTTCATGTTAATGGAGTTACGGGAGCCCCTTAATTTGTGAGTTTTTTTAATCTGCCTCAACAAAGGTGTGTTTTTACTCCTCCAAACTTCAAGTTACCAAGTAGCACTTTTGAGAAGAGACAGAGAAGTAATGAAATATAGATATTGCATACTTAATCTGTCTCCTATCCAAAAGAATTATTCATCCTTATGAATGATCAGACTTTTGGTTGCTGCCTTTTTCCATCTTGAGATCATAACATAAATCTTCTTCTTGTGGCTTTCCTTTAGATATTGGAGATGCCAGCATAAGCACAAATTTCCTTGCCTCCAATTTTTTAGATCTTCCAAAGAAACCCTTAGGGGTGAACTGCTGAATAACACTGAAAATTCAATATAAACTCTCTGAAAATCCTATCATTCCTGTGTGAGATGGTCATAATCTCCATTTATCTGATGTTTAGATTTTCAAGTCAACACTTGTGTCTAGATATCAGTAAAGAGGAATCTTTTTCCCCCTTTCGATAAATTTAACAGTGCTAGAAACTAAATGATTGCATCTTAGTCCATATGTTGATATGTAAGCTGCTGTCTAGCTTCTGAAGATGTTTGTGGGCCGAATCTATGATTTAGACTGCCCTTTCTATTTTCTCAAAAAAAAAGAGATACTGGCTGTCCATCTAAGTCTTATGGCTACAGGTACATCAGGCTATTATCAGTGTTCATGGAGTAGATGCGCAGTTCATTGGAATCAATTTCCTGGAATCTTTGGTATATGCCACGTCAATGATTGTTTTTAACTGGTCTTCCCTTTGACTTTAACCTGATTCCGTATTTAAAGCTTAGATTGTTCTTTGCAGGTATCTGAGTTTTCTCCATCTACCTCAAGTGCAATGGGCCTTCCTAGGGAGTTCCACGAACAATGCTGTAAATCATTAGAGCTACATTACCTGAAGGTTCTTCTATGTTTCTTGGCACCATACTAGTTTTATTGAGACTAAAAGGATACAGTATTTGTGTATCCTCTAACCCTCCCTAACCTTTTTCAACTTCATTTGATGTTTTTTGCCATAGATGTTTTACTGTTGGGCACAAGATGCTGCTTTAAGTGTTACAAAACAAATAATTGAATCTGATGCTGCGGTATCTGAGGTTAAAGCCTGTACAGCTGCATTGCATCTCTTGCTTCAAATCCTTAACTGGGATTTCCAGTATGACACAACTGGTAGAAAAATTAGCATAGATGTTTTTTCAGCTGGGTTCAGAAATGAGAGTGCTTTGTCTAAGCAGTCCAAGTGTACTATAGTCCAGGTAAAGAAATTTTTCTCTTAAAGTTTTGTGATTAGTGACTGCAGTCATGTCAACTACTGGCCGCATATAAAAGGTAATAATAGCCTGTTCGTGCTTACAACTTTGATCACAATCTTTGTCAGAATAAATAAATGATATCACTGCTATCTTTAAGAAAAAATTATGAAGCGATAGCATCTTTTAGTTTTTGCTTTTTGTGTATTGGCTTCTTTTAGTTTCTGCCTTTTGTGTATTGCTTGCAATCCTATGGTATTGCATGATGGAATTTTGACATCTGCATATTCTGATTTATATTCAATTGCTTGTAGCCTGGTCCTGCATGGCGCGATGCTTTAATTTCAAGTGGTCATGTTGGGTGGCTCCTGAAGTTATATTCCGCACTGCGACAGAAGTTTTCATGTCAAGGGTACTGGCTTGACTGCCCTATTGCAGTCTCTGCTAGAAAGCTTATTGTGCATCTCTGCTCCTTGACAGGAACTATATTTGCTTCTGGTATGTGTTTTTCCAACTGTAATGCTTTGATCATGTGGTGGATCTACTTGGTGCATGTTTCAGTTTACTTAAAAATCATAAGTCTACAATTTTATAAGTTCCTTGGAGGATTTGGATTTCTTGGAAATTCTGGAATGTGTTCCTTGGTTGCTGTTCATGCTGTAGACTTTCCGGTTAAGCTCACTTGACCAAAAGGCAGATGACAGGATTTGCTTTATTTGCAATATATGTGTTACCTTTTGCTGCAATATGAATGGGTTGATTTTGGTTTCTAATCGAACAGTTATGCTTAACTTAACTGAAGCCATGTGCCTGAATATTGCTGCAAAAGGTAGAAGAATTTCTGAAGCGTTTTGGTAAAGAGATGCTAATTTGGACTTTGAGGATTTTTGAATGATTTAATAGTATTTAAGGTTTATGAATTTAATAAGACAATAGGAAGTCAAAAATCAAACCAGCTTTGTTTACCACACAAAAATCATGTTTTTCTGGCAAGCCGTTTATGATGGTTTTAATCTCACTTTCTTATTAGTTTTAGAGTATCTGGTGGAGTATTTATTGTGATATTTTTGGTACTGATTTGGACAGATAAGGTGATCTCGGTGAATGCAGTTTCGTTTTCACTGTTAAAAAAGTGTGTTTCAGTTTTCATTATCGAGGTCTCGTATTACAAAAGTTATCTATGTATGCAATTGAATTTTTCAATTATGTAGACAATGGGCAAATGCAAGAGCATCACTTGCTACAACTGCTATCTGGAATATTAGAATGGGTTGATCCTCCTGATGCTGTGGCAAGATCTATTGAATCTGGAAAAAGTGAAAGGTCGTATCCCTTTAGTTTACTTTCTTTTTGTGTATCTTAATTGTTCTTTTTTTTTTTGGATTGAATCTTACATTATTCTGGTTTTGTTCAGCGAGATGCTTGATGGCTGCCGTGCATTATTATCTATTGCAACTGTGACAACTCCCTTTGTGTTTGACCAACTCTTAAAATCCATAAGGTCAATAATAGAATATTTATTTATTTTTATTGGCTTTGATTGAATGAGGTTTATTGTATTTGGAGGATCTGTAGCTATACTCTGTAATTTAGTCTTTAAACAAGTTCAGATTTTGCTGTGTTGATCAGGCCCTTTGGTACTTTGACCTTGTTATCCACCTTGATGGGTGAAGTTGTTAAAGTCCTTATGATGAATTACACTGAAGAGGGGACATGGAGCTGGGAGGCACGAGATATCTTGCTAGATACCTGGACCACCATACTTGTTGTATGTGTCATTTTTTAGTTTATCTTGTATCTTGTGTATGCTACAAAAGAAACTTTTGTTATTTTCATTCAATTCATCTGTTAATATCTTTTTCAAAGATTATTGCTACTGCAGATACATTTGTTAGTAGCCACTTTCTGTTTTTGAAATTAAAAAATAATTGAAAATATGTGCATCAGATGAATTTGGGAAACAATTCTTCAAAAAGGTAAAGATCATTCCCCAAAATGTCCACAGAAAGCGCAAAACATCTAAAAGATGATTTTATAAATTTTTAGATCATGGAAAAGACATTTTCACTTTGGAAAACTGTTTTTGCCAATCCAGTAAACACCAGGTCCACATTTGTACTTGGCTTTTAATAATTAATATACTTTTTTTTTCTTTCTTTAAAAAAATGTGGAAACAGTGGAATAGTATCCCAGTTGGTTCATAATTAATCTTTTATCGTTAAATTAGCATTGCATGATACTTGGCTATTATATTTGCATTTTAAAAACAACTATAAAACATTTAATCCCTACCACATGTTTTGGCTACTTGAATTACTTTTATTGCACACGTTATTCTTTTTTTTCTCCAAAAAACTGTTTTAAGATGATAGTATCAACACGTTTTCGAATTTTGAGAATGCAAAAATATATTTTGTGTTCATTTTTCAAATTCAGTTTTAGAGAACAATTTTGTGAAATGAACAAAAAGCGGCCTAGCATTCTTGATGTGAAAATGTCATCCTTGTTTTCTTTCGAAGTTCAAAATATTCTTTCTTACTGAGCTTGTTTAGAAGCAGCCTGTATATTAAAGTATTATTGTAATTCGTCTCAGTCCATAGACAGTATGGGAGGGAATGTATTGCTTCCACCTGAAGCTTTGAATGCTGCGGCCAATCTTTTTGCCCTAATTGTAGAGGCTGAGCTAAAGGGTACAATAGTTTACAAGCATTGTTGTTTTGCTGTTGGATTTACTATGCTGCTATTCTTTCTGCTTTCAATTTCATAAAGCAATCAATGTTTTCTGATGTAGTGGCTTCTGCATCAGTAATGGATGATACTGGTGACATTAACTATCTTCAGGCTTCCATCTCTGGTATTAAAAACTAAGAGAAGTTTTTGTATGAAATTTTATCTTCTTTTCCTTAGTTTCATCTTTGATGATTGTTATTTGGCATCTTCATTTTATGTTCTTGCAGCCATGGATGAAAGATTGAGTTCTTATGCGCTCATTGCCAGAGCAGCAATTGGTGCCACAGTTCCTCTGCTCACCAGATTATTTTCAGAGCGCTTTGCCCGGCTTCAGCAGGTGCTCTTGATTCTTACGTTTCAAAGAATACCTTTGTAAGGAAACTCAAGACAAAAGAGACAATCCCAAAAATCATAAAGTGAACCCAGTACCCCTACCCTATTTAGATGAACGAATAAGAAAGAAGGCCTCTTTAAAATCTTTAGTAACATAGTCCCCAAATAAGGAAGTAACCAATATTGATATAGGCACTCATTTGAGGGAAGCTTCTGAGCTTGGTTACTTGATGTCTATGGTAGTGGGTAAACAGTTACATAACCTTAGTGAAATATCATCTCTTAATACTTAGATGGTACATAATTTTGTGAAAATTCTGTTCAAATGATGAACAAATACATGAATGTGAGGAAAAAAATTGCTGGAGTTCACTACTTGTAAATTCAGTACAGAATCAGTGTTGTTGGATAATTTGTTGTATTTGTCCCATTATAAATACATTGTAAATTCATTTTGATACCAACAATATCCTGTGTTTGATTCCATATCCCTACCAATGGTTATCTTTAGCAAAAGATAAAGTAGAGAAGTGATGCATTAGGTTATGAAAATAAGACCGCCTAACATAATTTTCTGCATAATTTGCTGAAGATGTCCGTTTTTCTATATTTCATTTGCTCATTTCTCTGGTTGTAATATTTGTTTCTAGGGCAGGGGCATAATTGATCTGACTGAGACATTGGAGGAACTTTACTCATTGTTACTGATCACCGGACACGTGCTTGCTGATGAAGGGGAGGGAGAGACACCCTTGGTAGTTATTTCTTCTGCTATTATGAAGCTTTCCTTTTGCAAATAAGACCATTTTGCTATCTTTGTTTTGACTCTTGGAAATTTATGCAGCTTTCCTCACATAATATATCAGTGCCAGTTTTGCAATATATAGATTTTGTACATGATTTCTTTTTACCAGTTGACGTAAAATACTCTCTTGCCCATTGTAGTTGTCCTTTATGGACAAGTCAACATTTCATGGGATGATTATTGCGTTTAAATTAGCTAATCAATTTTGGAAGTGATAAAAGCAGAGGCTGTGAAGTATAAATCCAGACTGATGAAAGGATATTCTTTATTGTTGCTGGCATTTAAATGATAAAATGCTTGTTCAGTGACCACATATTTCATGCGTCAGAGTGTTGAAAGGTCCTAGCTCATTATGCATGGATTGCTAAGTGTCAGACTATCTGTGAATTTGGCCAATGTGCTACCACCATGTTCATCATAGAAGGCCTCTTTTTTTTTTATTATTTGCAAATTTCTGTTAATTTTTATAACCTAAAGTTGAATGCATTCTTCTATGGCGTGTGATAGATTGTCATTACCCATTAGAGATCAAAATTGCATTTTCACTCAACCTTCATAGTTTTTAATTGGTATGATGTTTTTACTTTCCAAGCTTTTTGGGGATTAACTTCTCTTATCAGTTGGTGATGTCTCTAGTTTGATATTTGGTGTGCTTCTCTCTGACATATAAATAGGATAGTAACGTTGGACTTTCTTATATTCCCTAGAACCCTACTAACAATTCACACTTGTGTGATAATCAGGTTCCAAATGCTATACAAACTCATTTTGTGGACACCATGGAAGCAGATAAGCATCCAGTCGTCCTTCTCTCTGGGTAAACTTATTTATCATTTTCACTAACCTATAGCACTATGAAACAAAACTAATTCATCAAATTTGCTTAGTTTCTTATGTTCTTTGTGAGAAGGTGTGATTTTTAACCATTAACATGTTGCTCATTCTTATTTGATGCAGCTTAATAATAAAATTTGCTGAGCAGAGTTTAGATCCTGAAGCTAGAGCTTCAGTTTTCAGTCCTCGACTTATGGAGGTGCCACTTTGTTTTGATTATTTTTGACTTACATCATTTGCACACGCATGTTTGTCAGTTTACCCATTCTGCACATTGTTTCTGTGAGACTGATCCAAGTGTGAGATTGTGGTCATCTGCATTATTATCATAGTTTCAGTGAAATCGTACACAGGCTTCATCATACTTTCTGTTCCATATGGTAATATTTGAAAACATACAAGATATTCCTATTTCATAGGATTTCTCATAATGAAATTGGGTCAGTTTTGTCCAAGTTCAGTTGTCTGCACTGGCATTTTCTGAGTTGGCTGACTTGAGATAATTTTATTTTATGTATTCATTGGCCGCATAGGTCCGATTTTGTGGGACTCAGTGATTAGTATTTTGGGTTTTTTCTTCATCTAGTAAATTTTTTCTTACTTTTTTATGTAGTAAATGGCCTTACTCATATGGAATTTACAGATGATATGATGGGTATTCCTTTCTCAAATTTTTTCTAAAACAATATAGGCTTGTGTCATCTGATGCTGTGTGCAGGCTATTGTATGGTTTCTTGCAAGATGGTCCCAGACATATCTAATGCCTCTTGAAGAAATTAGGGACAGGTCCAGCAATTTTTGTCATGATGCTGGATATCAGCATCAGTCATTACCCTCCACAAAAGCATTGCTTAGATTTTTCGGAGAACATAATCAGGGCAAATCCGTGCTTGACATTATTGTTCGCGTTGCTATGACAACACTTGTTTCATATCCTGGGGAGAAGGATTTACAGGTCAAAATCTAGAAACTTTATCTTGTAAGATTGACATATACTAGACATCTGTTCTATTGTCCTCTTCCTTGTCTTTGGCTGTTATATTAAGACTTTTAACAGCAGATCCTTAACAATTATTTAGTCAAGTGGTATTTCTTTTTTTTCCTTCTTCAATTAAAAAAAACAAACCCTTAGATTCAATGACCTACCTGGGAGATTTTACCAAGGTTGTAGGCTCGTAGTCCCAAATTTAAAACTCAGTGAACACAGAGAGGTTGAAAGATTTCTAGGTATAATTTTCTTTTCCCCTGTCTAACACATTGGTTTTTAATTTTGTTATTCTGAACTGTCAATTTACCATGTTGAGGCAGTCTTCTTGGTCAATCGTACATGTAAAATTGCATTGTCGCTGCAGCTATTTAGTACCTCCTTTGAGGCACGATAGCAAACTGCACAAGAAAATTAAGCTGTGACATCACTTTAGTACTTGGAGAAAATGTTTTAGATTATGTGATTATTCCAATTTTTTTCCTTTTTTTCTTTAACAGGGGCTCACCTGTAACCAGCTACTTCATGCACTGGTTCGACAAAAAAATTTATGTCTCCACCTTCTTGCTCTGGTGAGTCATATACTGCAATGCATCCTACTGTTATTTTGCTTGACCTTTATTTCCATTTTTTTCAATGATTTTCTTCATTCTTATTAAACCAACACACTTAAGTTTACAATGAAAGGTTGTATTACATCAAAAGCCATTTTGCAATGGTCTCATGAATTCATGCCTGAAGTGCAAATGGGTTTCTGAAAGTTTTAGTAAATAGGGAGAATTATATATTATTCATCCTTATTTGATTACAGAAAAAATACATGAATTTAAAGGAAAACATCAAAATAGAAAAGGAAAACATTAAATCTCTAATATTAAGGGATTAACATTAAATCCCTGATATTAAGGGATTTTACCAAATAAAATGAACATTTATTTTTATTCAAATCTCGTAGAGATTGACTCTAGCTAAGTACCTTAATTCTACCGACACTCCCCCTTAAGTTGGTGCATAAATGTCTAACATGCCCAACTTGCCTACTCGAGACTCAAATTACTGTCTAAACAGTACCTTTGTTAGGATATCAGC
>JAVXUL010000009.1:3015978-3030313 GCA_035590515.1 Trichilia minutiflora | reverse complement strand
ATTGTCACAGAACAACTGCATAGGAAGATTTATTGATTTCCCAAGCTCATCCATGACTCTTTTTAGCCACAGAACTTCGCAAATTCCTTGAGCCATTGACTTGAATTCAGCTTCTGCACTACTTTTAACAACAACACTTTGTTTTTTACTTCTCCAAGTTACTAAATTTCCCTAAAGAAATGTGTAATAACCTGATGTTGACCTTCGGTCTGTGACTGAACCTGCCCAATCTGCATCCGTGAACACTTCAATACCCCTATTCTCACTTTTCTTGAATAACAATCCCTTCCCCGATGTACTTTTCAAATACCGGCGAATCATATATACAGCTTCTAAATGTTCTTCATATGGAGAATGCATGAATTGATTCACCATGCTTACAGCAAAGGAGATATTTGGACGGGTATGTGATAGATAAATCAGTTTTCCCACTAACCTTTGATACCTCTCTTTTTCTACCGGAACCCCATCTTTAACATCTCCAAGTTTTGCATTTACTTCTATTGGAGTATCAGCTGGCCTACACCCACTCATTCCAGTTTCCTTGAGAAGATCTAGGATATAGTTTCTCTGAGATACTACAATCCCTCTCTTTGATCGAGCCACTTCCATTCCTAAAAAGTACTTCAACTGTCCTGGATCCTTGATCTTGAATTCTTTGGCAAAACTTTGCTTCAATCTTGTAATTTCCTCCAAATCATCTCTAGTCAATACTATATCATCTACATAGACAATGAGAACTGAGATTTTGCCTTTTGTAGACCTTTTAGTGAACAAGGTATGATCGGATTGGCCTTGAACATACCCTTGGCTTTTGACAAACTTCGTGAATCTCTCAAACCAAGCTCTAAGGCACTGTTTAAGTCCATAGAGAGACTTTTTCAGTCTACACACCTTTGTTCCAAACTTTTTTCCAAATCCTGGTGGAGGTTCTATGTACACCTCTTCTTCTAGGTCCCCATTTAGGAAGCATTCTTTACATCCAGTTGACATAGAGACCAATCTAGGTTCACAGCTATAAAGAGAAGTGTCCGAATTGTATCTAATTTTGCAATCGGAGAAAATGTCTCTGAATAATCCACACCAAATGTTTGAGTGAACCCTTTTGCAACTAGACGAGCTTTGTATCTCTCCAAGGATCCATCAGAGTTGTATTTGACTGTGAACACCAACTTACAGCCTACAGTTGATTTTCCATTTGGCAAATTCACTTTCTCCCATGTGCCTTTCTTCTCTAAAGCTCTCATCTCTTCCAAGATTTGCTTCCCTCCACTCGGGAACAGTTAGAGCTTCCTGAACATTGTTAGGATTAATAATTGTGAGACAAATGCATAGTATGAAGGAGAAAGATTTTCATAGGAAATAAAGTTTGACAAAGGGTGTTTTGTGCATGTTTTGTCATGGACAGTAGAAATATCATGAGTTTCGTGACCTAACCTCTGATTTGACTCTTGGTGGTGATGTATAACATTGTCTCTCCTTTTTTTCGCTTGGTGCTCTTTGAATAAACAAGACCCTTGAACTGATTTGATTCTACTCTTGGTATTTCGATATCATCACTTTGAGATGGTACTATTACGGTATTACCTGACTGTTATCCATAGATTGTGCATTTTCAATATTTAATTCACTTGTTTCAACTGAATTTTGTTTTGGAGCATTAACAATTTCAAAAACAGAATTTTCAAAACCAGATGCATCTTTATCTTCACTCCTAGTCTCCCCCTAAAGATGAGAATTAAAATAGGACTGCCCTTCAAAAAATATGACATTCATATACACAAATAATTTTTTTGAAACGGGATCAAAACACTTGTAACCTTTTTGGTTTGTAGGATAGCATACAAAAATACATTTATGTGCCTTAGGATTCAATTTTGATCTTTGTGGATTGTGATTGTGAACAAAGACAACACTACCAAAAATTTTTAAAGGGATATCAAGTCGTAGCCGAGTCTGAGAAAAGTGTTCAGAAAAAACTTGAATTGGAGTTTTAAAATTCAAAATTTTTGTGGGCAGCCTATTGATTATATATGCAGCGGTGAGAATGGCTTCTCCCCATAAATATTGTGGTATTTTTGTTTGAAAACTGATTGCTCTAGCAATTTTAAGGAGATGCCTTTTTTTTCTTTTAGCCACTCCATTTTGTTGTGGAGTGTTGCTACAAGAACTTTGATGAACAATCCTTTTTTCAATGAAAAAACCACCTAACAACTTATTAAAAAATTCTTTGCCATTGTCACTACGAAAGATTTTGATTTGAGCATCAAATTGTGTTTTCACCATGTTATAAAAGCTTTGAAACACTGAATAAACATCAAATTTGTCTTTTAACAAGAAAACCCATGTGACCTTATTATGGTCATCAATAAAAGTTACAAACCAGCGTTTTCCAGATCAGTTCTGTACTCTAAAAGGCCCCCAAATATCACTGTGAATCATGGTAAATGGTGCAGATTTTTTATATGGTTGTGGGGAAAAAACAGCTCTATGATGATTTGCTAATTCACAAGTTTCACACTGAAAATTAAAGGAACTTTTATTGATAAACAACTTTGGTAACAAATGTCTTAAATACTGAAAACTAGGATGTCCTAGGCGATAGTGCCATAACGAAATCTGATTTTTATTCGAAACAGAAATAGAACCTAAACATGCCTCTTTGTCTTGTTGTTCAAAGTTAGACCTAGAAAGAGTGTAGAGACCATCATTTAAATTAGCACCCCCAATCATCTTCCTCGAGGTTAAATCTTGAAATTCACAATGAGAAGGTAAAAAAGTAACTTGATAGTTAAGGTAAAGAGTTAATTTACTAACAGACAAGAGATTATATGATAATTTAGGAATATGAAGGACATTTTGAAGAATAAGGGAAGAAGATATTTGCACTGTTCCTTTTCCTGCAACAGTAGCAAATGATCCATCTGCAATTCTAACCTTTTGATTTCCTGTAAGGGGTTTGTATGAAGAAAAAAATTGCGATTTTCTAATCATATGGTCAGAAGCTCCTGAATCTAGTATCCAGAAGCTTTTGAATTTTGCACAAGCAGTGGCAATAATTAAAGAGGTACCTGCTTTAGCTAAGGAACATGATGAATTGGAGGAATGGGATTAGAACATTTTTTGAAGAAGTTCTATCTGTTCTTTTGTAAAAGGAAGAACTTCTGAAGAAGAATCCTGCCTTAGACTAGTTTGGCTAGCTTGGAAAGCTCCCCCTTGCTTGTTATCCATCCCCTTCTTCTTCATGTTTGCTGGTTTTCCATGTAATTTCCAACAGGTCTCCCTCATATGCCCTGGTTTCTTACAATGCTCACACCAAGGTCATTGTTTTCCTCCCCCCTTATCTCCTTTTGATTCTAAAGTTCGGGTAACAAGGGTAGATCCGTCTCCAACTGATTTTA
Source organism: Trichilia minutiflora (assembly GCA_035590515.1). Lineage (NCBI taxonomy): Eukaryota > Viridiplantae > Streptophyta > Magnoliopsida > Sapindales > Meliaceae > Trichilia > Trichilia minutiflora. The sequence continues at coordinate 3,026,912 of JAVXUL010000009.1, read as the reverse complement.
GTTCATCATTGTTTTTTAGCATAACTTGACGTCTTACTTCTTCTCTTCGTACTTCTGAGAAAACTTCTCTTATATTGGGCAGCGGTCTTCTTCCTAGGATACGTCCTCGAACTTCATCCAACTCCTTATTTAAACTAGCTAAGAACACAAATACCCGACTCCTCTCAATCTTCTTCTTGTACCGGGCACTATCATTTGAATTCTCCCAAGTTTCATCTTCGAACATGTCTAGTTCTTACCAAACTGTCATCATATCATTATAATAGGCTGTTACCTCACAATTTCCCCATTGCATTTTCCACATTCTGGTGTTTAATTCAAATAATTGAGAGTAATTGTCTAAATCCGAGTAGGTTTCTCTGACTGCTTCCCACACATCACGAGCTATTGGTAAAAACAGGAACGGCTTCCCAACACTTGGTTCCATGGAATTGATAAGCCAGGCAGTCACCATGGAGTTTTCTGATCGCCAATGTTTATAGTTTGGATCATCAGTGGCTGGTTGTCTGATTTCTTCATTCAGGTATCCTAGCTTTCCTTTACCATCGATCACAAGGCGTACAGATTGGGACCATTCTAAATAATTCTTGCCATTCAATTTATGAATGGTAATCTGAAGATGATTTTCGGGTATAGAAACAGCTGGTGAGGGCTGAGAAATGGGAGTCGGATTTGTGGGAGAAAAGGGAGTCCCCTTGGTTTCTTCCGATGGAGATGAACCATCGCTGACAACAACGGTTCTATAATTCATCATTGAGCCCTAGGCTCTGATACCATGAAAGTTTTAGTAAATAGGGAGAATCATATTTTATTCATCTTTATTTGATTACAGAAAAAATACGTGAATTTAAAGGAAAACAGAAAAGGAAAACATTAAATCCCTAATATTAAGGGATTAACATTAAATCCCTGATATTAAGGGATTTTACCTAATAAAATAAACTTTTATTTTTATTCAAATCTCGTAGAGATTGACTCTAACTAAGTACCTTAATTCTACTGACAGTTTCTTTAGCCAATCCCCAATATTTTGCATTAGGCATTGTTGCATTTGAGTAATATGGTGGTGTTGAGGATGCCTTTTCTCGATTTGCTGTAAGTATTGTTACAAGGACACGTGATACAAGTATGAGCATTTGTTGTCATGAATCAACTTCTCATACCATTAAATACTTACATCTGGACTACTAATTGGTTTTTCCAGTAGAAAAGGTAGACAAAGTTTCCTTTTCTTAGTGACTTATATACGTCATTGGAATTTTTTAATTGCAGCATCATTAGTGGTGCTTTCATGGCCTGGGCTTCTAGGTCATCAGTTCTAGAAGGTAGTAAATGGTCTTTTGTTTCTTATTCAAAAAAATTTTAGAAAAAGGAAAGATGTTAGCAAATGGTTGTTATATGGGTTAAGCTGTGGTCTCTGACGTATTTTATTGCCTAGCTGATGTGATATTGTGTATTTGGCTATAACATTGCCTTGCACCATTCCATGATATCAAAAGATGGGGCTGCTTTTTTAGAGTGTTTTTGTATCCTTAGACAGTGGAAATATAATATCCCTGTGGCTGGAGAAATTTTTTCCTTCAAGCACCTCAGTATCCAGGGAACCTGGGATCTTGAACTCCTACCTCCAAAAATATGAAAGGGTTTCTTTCTTGTCACTTTTCAAGACCTTAAAAATTCTGGCTTATGTTTTAACAGAAAAAATAAATATGACTATCATTACTGTTATAATTGGCAAATTTCTTAGTGTATTTGATCAATTTTTACGCCAGTTGGCTGCATTTGTACATACAAATGGTGCAGAGTGACCATGATTTTTAGTATATGGTGTTTAATTTTAGCTGTATAGCTGAGCGGGTTAGTCAAGATATTTTGCAGGACTCATGGCGAGAGCTAGCAAATGCGTTCGCCAATGATAAAACTTTATTTTTGTTGAATTCGACCAATCAGGTGAGCACACAAAATACTGTTATTTTGTGATATATCTATGCATGCAGTTTTCATTCTTGCTATTTGTAACTATAATGCTTTGATTTTCATCCAGCGTTCACTGGCTCAAACGCTTGTTCTCTCAGCTTATGGAATGAGAAATTCAGTAGCTTCCAATCAGTCAGTCTTTCATTTAGGATTTACACTGTGTACATCTTCTCTGCTTGTAAATTTTAATGCAGCTAATGGGTCTGGTTTTAATTCCATAGATATGTACGGGATCTTACAAGCCATATTACGACATATCTAGTAGAACTGTCTAGCAAGAACGATCTCAAAAATGTTGCTCAACAACCAAATATCATCCTGTTGGTAAGTCCAGAAAATTTCTGGTACAAAATCATGAATTCATGAATGTCTAGAGGAATATTTGTTTTTCAGTGACACCCTGTAGGTCAGTTGCCTGTTGGAGCGGCTCCGTGGAGTTGCCAATGCCACAGAACCTCGATCACAGAAGGCAATTTATGGGATGGGTTTCACTGTGATGAATCCTGTTCTGGTTCTCCTTGAAGTTTATAAACATGAGGTAATACATGCATCTCTCTTAGTCACATCATTCTCCCTCAGAAAATGCTTTTGAAGTACGGTTTTTATCATAAGCTTTTGTTTTCAACCTTATAATCAGTGATCTCAGTAAACCTTTTTGTGATTGACTGCCGATACATTTCAATTTATTGCTCTCTTCTTTCCCCCCATCTCCTATCCCCTCTCTTTTTCGTTAGCTGAAGTCCATTTGCGTTGACCATGAGCATGGTACTGTCAGTTCCTTTCAGATTTAATTTCACGAATATCTTTGTTTCCTTTGTATTACCTGACTCAATTTCAACTTTTCTCGGGGAAATTCTCATCTCCCATTATTCTAATATATTTTGATAATTAATCTTAATTATACTTTAGGAGCTTAAATTTTAATCCATGATCATCCTATATGTAAATGCACTCGTAGACTTAGGAGTGTGTTTACACTTTGCTAATCGTTTACTGTTGCTTAGTCTGCAGTTGTCTATCTGCTACTTAAATTTATTGTTGACTGGGTGGATGGGCAAATTTCCTACCTAGAGGCTCAAGAAACTGCTACCATTATTGATTTCTGCATGCGTTTACTTCAGCTTTATTCGTCTCATAATATTGGGAAGGTACAGTTTTGTTACCACTTACATTGGCTCTAATGAATCAATGCTAATCTCAATCTCTTAAGTTATGTATTCCAGTCTCCTTATTGTTACAACTTATTTCTTTTAGTAATATTTTAATTCATGTTCATATTTCTCTTATGATGCTAAAGCTAACTTGTTTTAATTTGATACAAGTGTGCTCCATTTGGTTTATTGACATGATTTTTTCATTACATAGTTTCTGCTTGTCTTTGCATAAAATGTTTCTTGTTTTTGTTGCAGATTAAAATAATTTTTGTAAAATTAAGATGGAAACTAATATTTCTGCTATTTTGCATAATGCAATAGTTTCCATGCTCAGTTTCATTTGTCTGTTGTGGAATGGTCAGTGGAAACCCATTCCGGGTTGGTAGAATCATAAAAGATTTTTCTGGGATCCTTGAATTCAGTTCCTCTTTTAAATGATTCTAGTTGATGTCGTCAGTTATCCTGGTATTCACATATATTAAAGGTGGCTTACAGTTTACCATCAATCTTGCTTATCTTTCCCCTTTCTTTTCTTTTATCATCTGTGCCCTCTAAGATAGCTATGATATATACCATTTTAACTTTTCGGAACGTTTCTGTTTTTTACTTAATTATATAATTTTTAAATCTTCAAGTTCTGTTTTAAACGATACACCATGTTTTGTTGTATTGCTTTACTGATGTAACTGTTTTAGTTAGCCCCATCTACTGACACTTCTTTCTTTCTTCTTCAAATTTTCTCTATTTTTTTCCCAGATATTGATGAGTCATTCAAGCAGCTTGCTTAATGAGGCAAAGACTGAGAAGTACAAAGATTTGCGTGCTCTTCTTCAACTTCTTTCAAATCTTTGTTCAAAGGATTTAGTATGTTCCTTTTTTCTTCTCTCTCTCTCTCTCTCTCTCTCTCTCTCTAACATATGTATTCACTCCATGAGAGAGGAATTTCGATGTCTGTTATATTGAGCATTTGTTGAACCATGTTGAGTAATAATAAATATTGCAGGTTGACTTCTCATCAGATTCTATTGAGGCACAGGCAACCAATATATCTCAGGTAAATTGATACTGAGTGCTACATAGTGTCTCATAAGTAGTGTGTGATACATTATTCTTGCAGGTTGTTTTCTTTGGTCTTCACATAGTTACCCCTCTGATATCTCTGGAGCTGTTGAAATACCCCAAGCTTTGTCATGATGTAAGAATTCTTTCCGTTTTTAAAGGATAGCATACAGTTATCTCTGAGAAGCTGATTGACAGTGTTTGTTGTACAGTACTTCTCACTTCTATCTCATTTGCTGGAGGTTTATCCTGAAACTGTTGCCCAATTAAATACTGAAGCCTTTGCTCATGTACTCGGAACCCTTGACTTTGGTCTTCATCATCAGGTAAATGCCCGTCCGTTCTTAAGCTGTAATGTCTATCCCAGTAATGGATATATGCTTCATATTGCTTCACATTCTGAATATTTTGCTTGTGATTGATGTACTTAGGACTTTTGAACACTGTTCATCCTAAGAACCATAACCCTTTGTTCACCCCCCACCCATAAGTGGTAGTGGTATTAGATGGAGAAAATAAAATAAGTTTATCATTTTTTGATTAATAGCTTTTGTTTGTTGATTGCTGAATTTGTATGCTCAGAATCTGTTCATCAATTATTTTCACCTTTTTTATCTCAATGCAATAGGACTCAGAGATAGTTGATATGTGCCTGAGAGCTCTTAGAGCTCTTGCTTCCTATCACTACAAGGAGACGAGTACTGGTAAAGTTGGCTTGGGTGCACATAATGCAGGTGTCAAGGATTCGAATGGAAATCCACAGGAGGGGATTTTGAGCCGGTTTCTTCGTTCATTATTGCAGTTGCTCCTATTTGAGGATTACAGGTAAATTTTTGTTTTTTGCATTATTCTTGGTGCAGTGGTTGTAGCAAAGATAAATTCATGTTATCCTTGAATATCTTGACACCCTTATCATCTCCACGCTTTCGCCTCAAATGACCTATGGTCTGCACACCTGTGTGGTCTCACAGAAAGCATGCATGGTAGTGTCCTTTTTGCTTTCTTTATAATTGTACCTTATTCATGCTTTCACATTGCAGTCCTGACATGGTTAGTGCGGCAGCAGATGCCCTGTTTCCGTTGATCCTCTGTGAACAAGGTTTATATCAGGTATTAGCCTAAACTATTTATAGTTTACTCGTACATGAAGATTTTTTTATGTTCTGTTAGTTGAAATTGGATTACCTGCATTGGTTTTCAAATACTTCTTGAAGTAATTATGAAAACTAAAATAATCATTATTACAGCAAAGGATTTTGAAAGCTTCACATAGTTGCCTCTAGGTTAAAAAGTATTTTCCTATCGATTTGAAATTGAAGAATCAACTACAGGATCTTCTGTTATGTCCTCTTCCTCTTTTTCAGTCAGGTGGGAACCTTATGAGTATTCCCAGAAGCATGCATATTTTCCTAGAACTATGATGAATTGCATGAACAAAATGTGCCCTTCCCTTTCTTTACGAGAAGCTAAGAGAAAATTCAGTTGGTAAAATTTTGCGCCTCTTTTCCTTTGTATTATATCTAGACATCTAAGTTGGCATGGGGTATTTTTTACTGCAGAGATTGGGCAATGAGTTGATTGAAAGGCAGACAAATACAACACTCAAGTCAAGATTGGTAAATGCATTGCAGGCCCTTACTACCTCGAATCAGCTTTCTTCTTCCCTTGATCGTTTGAATTACCAGAGATTCAGGAAGAACCTAACCAACTTCCTGATTGAAGTCCGTGGGTTTTTACAGACAGTGTGATGTGTGCAATTCTTTGTATATATTGGGGGTGGGGGAACATTTTGTTATCTCATTCTTCAGTGTTTGTCAAAAACAGATAATCAGAGCATTGCATCTGGCACGATTGTCATTGGCAGACTATTGTCCATAAGGAATACAATTCAGTATGTTAACCTCGGAGGTTCTAATTGATGAAATTGGTCTGAAGCCAAGAACTTGTGGATGGTTCATGAGAGCAATTTGGAAAGACAGATCTCAATATATGATTAATGTTTCTTCCTTTTAGTACCTCTGACATTCTATTGTGATGGATCACCAATGTTTGGCCAGAGCTATCCGCTCATCTTAATCTGTCTGGACTGGACATCACGATGAGCTTATTGAGAAGCAGTACTTCAGATGCAAAAGTTTTGGGGTAACATAACGTTTTATTTGATGCTCTCACCCCGATCAAATGAGTCATAATTTCGTAAGATTATTAATAACTTGTTCCTTTATTATTATTTGAAGGTGCCGAGTTCCGAGATCGTAGCTCTCCTTTGTGTAAGACTGATTCTGCCATAAAGCTCTGATAGTATTGCAGTGTAGATGTTGGATTGCTATTTGATATGGGGACTGATGGGATGGGTAATAGAGATTTACCATCAATTTTTTCCTTGAAAAAAAAAATTTTAAAGAGAGGATACAGCTGTTAAATATGGTATGCTCAAATTCTACCGACCTAAAATTACTAGATATGTATATTCCCTGTCAATAATCATAACTGAAGAAACTCATATAGCCCTAAAATTTCAAAAATGACCGGGACATAGAACTCTAAATTGGTATAAAATCGTCCATTTCAAAAGCCTTAAATGCTCTAGATCATAGAACTGTAGTACAAGGAGTATACAAAACTCTAAAGTAATAAAGGACCCATTTTTCATCTAGTCTACTAATTCAAGAAAATCTAATGTAAAACCGTTCCTACAAAAATTTTACCACCTACACGTTTATTTCGGAAGTGTTAGCATGTGAAATCCACAAATGATAGAAATGAGAGTAAAAAATTTGAAATATGACCTAGTTGTATGGTTCATCGGGTGATAGAGATCCAAATACTATTAGTCAACAATTCTTGTATAGTATTCAGCTAAAAAGTTAGCGAATTACGTGCAGAATACAGCTTCATATTTAACAACAATCCAAATCAATCTCTAACGTTCTGTTGAAAAGGTATTGAGAACCAGAATTGGAGATATAAGCTAAAAGATCAATTACAATTCAATTGGCTTTGACCCAAGGCCATTATCTCGACAATAGAGAGACGGCTTCCAGAAACTACCCATGAAATCACTTGTGCAAGATACCCTTCTTAGGAAGTTTTGGTTTCTTTTGATTTTGATTCTGCCAAAAATCATGAAACATATCAACACATTAGCAGTCACACATGGAATACCTAATAACAGTAAAGTTACCTTTTGTCTCCCTTGGGCTTCAAAATCTGTCCTCTCTTGCCATTTGCTCTTCCGTAGTTTTATTGGTCGATTTCCAACATATTTACCTGAAAGAGCAGAAGTGATATTTTAAAGAATTATGAGAGAAAAAGACGAGTGAATATTAAGTAATAAAAAATTATACCATCTACGCATAGATTCAAAAAGAGTTGTTTTGTTGAGTAATTATGCCCGGTGCACTCATTGCAGCATATACAAGAAGGCAAACAAAATGGTAAATGCTTTCACAAACTGCTTACCATTCATTTCTTTGAGTGCCGCAGCAAGGTCAGAAGGGTTAGCAAAGCTAACAAATCCGTAGCCCTTTGTTTTGCCAGTTCGCTTATCTCTCACAACCTAATTAGCAATGTAAATAAGTTTCCATATACATTTGCTTAGTTGCCAATAATATGATAATAAATCACAAACAGCACAAACCAAAAAACAAAGCAAGAACATGCATGAGAAGAGCACAACATAGATAAGAAACATATATCAATGTGTCAATTGCTGACAACATAATTCAGACTTATTTAAACAATATCAGACAAATAGTATTAGTTACGCTTTCTAAATCCAATATATATTGTTTCAATAAGTGTTTATACAAGTTCACTTGGGTTAAATAACCCAGAAGTTAAGGCACGGCACAAATGTAGAGGTCAAAGTCATTAATGTAGAATTACTCAAAGTAGACCTTTAGGATATTGCCATAGCCCATTTGTAAATATAGCTGAACCGTAACTGTTAACCAAAATTTTCACAAAGGATTTCATATACAGTTATTAAAATGAAAAACAAGTGGGAATTATCTTAGTGCCACACATGCAAACCTTCTCAAATGCCAATATATTAGAGCCCACTTCAGAAGTTCAATGAACTGACCTTACTCCAAATCCAACTTGTTCAAATCAACTCAACTTTGCTATAACTCATGCAAGTCCATGAATCGGATAAAGTTTAACCAATTCATGCTTCAGATGCCGATTCCAACTGTTCATATTCCAATTTTAAATTGTCAAACCTGGCTTCAAGCTAACTCAGGTTTTCATATTCAAAAGATCAAAAATCAAAAACTTTTAAATCCTAGCATATATGTTACATTCTTAGTCAAATAATTGACTTCATATTGATGTCATGAGCACACAATTTTGAATATCATAAATCTATGTAAAATTAGAAATTCAATTGTAGACAGAACCTACCTTAAAAGAACACAAACATAATATAAACTCTGCGCGCTTCAAACAAAAGTCTGAAGAGAAAATACAACAACTTCACAGCAACACAACAGTGTTTATAATGCAAGTAGAGAAGTCATCAAGCAAGACAGAAACTTACTTTTGCCAAGTTAAAGGAAGGAAACCGTGAAAATGCTTTAGAAAGAACATCATCATTCACCTCATTACCAAGGTCACCACAGAATAGGCGATAGTCATCTGCAAAATGTTAAATAGAAATTTTATTTAAAACACACACACAAGCTTTGCCCCTGGCAAACAAGATACGAATAAATTGCCAGTCCAAACAGCGTGAAAACAACTAAGAAAGAAATAGTATCTGATTCATCATAATATTAAAAAAATGGAGCTCAGTGAAAGGATTCCTACTTTCTGGCCATTCTGCAAGTGTTGGATCTTCCCAAGTTTGCCCAGCAGCTTTACGGGGTACTGCCTTCTTTCTAGTTTCTGCCTTATGCTCGATCTCACTGCTTGCAAGTGCAGCTTTCACACTCTCAAGTGCTTCAGGAGTAATCGTCTGCGCATCCCTTTGAAATAACTGTTGAGCCTGTTCAAATAAACAACAAAATCAGAAAAAAAAACAGTACACATGCGACTGTTCCACAGTAAAGAGATAAATAAAACTCTCTAGAAAATTATATAAATGGAACAATGTACAGATTCTATGCAGCAGACTCAGTCTAGAATAACATCAACTTTAAAAGAAGTTGTTGATATATAGAACCAATAATATCGCTTGCATAACTTTCATCAGATGAAAACTATTTAAATATTTTTTAACTTCTTATTTCTTAGACCTTTTCGTCATCCCAGGTTTCAACAATATAATGATATCCATAGACATTATAAATATCCCCACACACATAAACAAATGGAACATAAATAACATCATCAATCTAATTACTATTTAAATCCCCGCAGACCTAAGACCCCGCTAATTTTCCAATGGGAATCTATCAGATTTCGGCTAATATTAAAATTTCTCAATTTACATCACTCGGCAACATCCAAATAGACTTAAATTTCACAAAACCAACCGTTAATTCGGAAATTTTTATATTCGTCTTACAGTTATCTGGTGTCATGAATGAGAACAGAGGATTTTATTCCAAATTTTAAGTCGTAATTTTAAAAAAATATCTAAGATAAGCAACAATATATATATATATATATATATATATATAATCAAAACCAGAAGTTATTAGCACATCCATACGCGTCCACGCGCCTATATGAAAATCAGAAACAGTAAGGACCTGGTGGTATTGAGGAAGAGAGTAAACGGGCCCCGGATAGACAGAGGGAACGACAGGAGCTGCAGGAGCCACGTAGGGCTGAGTGTACTGAGGAACCGTCGTCGGGTCGGGCTGTTGGAGGTGGAAAGGTAACGGAAAGTACGAACTATTCGTTGCTGCTGCGGCTGTGTATGTGAATTGTGAGGAGGAAGATGACGACGGAGCTGAAGATGGCTGGATCGACATCGGAGGAAACGTCGTCGGATTTTGTGGAAATTGGGAAATTAGGGTTTGCGAAGAAAGGAGGCTCTGGAGTTGTCTTTGCCTGCGCTTTCTGTAGTAAAAATACGTTGAGAATTAGAACCTTGATCGACTGACCTCACATCACAGATGTTTATTTATGAAAACGGGAGAATGACGTTTGCCCCCCTGAAAAGCCAATTAACCGTCTGTCAGAAATTTTCAAATAAATCGCACCTATTATTTTTTAAAATAATAACTATCCCCTCTTTAAAAATAAAAATACATATTTTATAATATTTTATATTAATATTTTTAGATTTAATTTTTAAAAATTTATTATTATTTTTTAAAATAATAACTATCCCCTCTGTAAAAATAAAAAATACATATTTTATATTAATATTTATAATTTTTTTAAATACTTATGAATATAAATTATAAATTTAATTTTTTATAGTATAAAATATTATAATTATTTAATTATTTAAATAAAGTATTTAAATTATTTTATTTAATTTTTTAAAAATATAAATTTAAATTATAAAATAAATTTATAAATTATTTTAATATAAAATATTATAAAAAATTAATTTATAATTCTATATTTAATTTTGATAAATTCTTTTTTAAAAATATCTATGAATAAAAAATTATAAATTAATTTTTTATAATATAAAGTATTATAATTTTTTAATAATTTAAATAAATTATTTAAATTATTTTATTTAATTTTTAAAATAAAATATTTATAAATTTAAACTATAAAATTAAATTAAATTCATTAATTTTTATGAATATTTTAAATATAATTTTTGACGATTAA
>JAVXUL010000009.1:2996396-3009835 GCA_035590515.1 Trichilia minutiflora | reverse complement strand
TTTTTAAATTAAAGGATTATGATACATGAATATATATAATTGTACAATGATATTAAAATGTCAAATTGTATCTTAATTCTCAAATTTAAAATAATATAACAAATGAATTGATAGTATCACATATTCACATGACCATTTATCAAAGATTTATTAATTTTAAAAAGCCTTGACATTATATATAAATCTTCTTATCTTCACATCCCATAAGGTTTTAATAAAGTGAACGTAGTATTGTCAACTAATTATTATATCACTTATCACCTGAAATTTAAAAATTATAATATAATTTAAAATTTCTAACATCACTCTTTTTTTTATATTTTATTTATTTTAAGAATTAAATTTCAACAAGGGTTAAAAGAAGTTGATTGACTTGTATTTTTATAAATCAATCTATTGATTCTTTGACGGCAAATTTATTAAACATCATTATAAAAAATTTTAATGGTCTAATATGATGTTATAATAATCAACAAACCATAAAATATTTATAATTTTATAATAAAATATCACATTATTTATATTTATCATTTAATTGATAAATACCAGTTCACATAAAAAAAGTACATAATTACTTTGAAGTATATTTAAAATTATCAATAATTCATCTTAATTTAAAAAAAAAAGGATTGATTGTTGAAATTTTAAGAAAAGACTGGATACTTCAATCAACATGTTTACAGAAAGTTTCATTCTCAAATATAGAATTTTAGAATAATTTTATATTATTTATTATTTAGCAACAAAATAAAAAGACTTTCAAAAATATTAAAAAAAAATTATTGTGTAAAATATTATATCAACATTAATTAAATCACAAATTAATATTATCATAAAATTGAGCATTAAATTATAATTTATATTGATTGAAACAATTATCAAAAGTTGCCACATTTTGGTATATGGATTTTGTAATTACATTTTTTTCTAAAATTACAAACAAAATTATAAAAAAATAATGTGAAAACAAAATTAATTGTCAAATTATATTTATAATAATTTTAGTTAACAAAAATTCTACTTTGTCCTGACATTGTACACCATTATAAAATTTACACCCATCTTACGGAATCGAAGAGACGGATAGCACCGCATTTGTTACAATTCATGGAGCCGACCGTAGAATTGCAAACCCTCTATTTTCTAATTTTATATTTTTTAATAAGCTAAAATAACTTGGGAAATTACTAGTCTTATCTCTATCAACCAATGAAATCGCTCCACATACTCCAGTCTTGCTCTACGTTTTCCTCACGCAAGGACAACAACCAACACCGACCAATCCCAGGCTTCCTTGCATTTCTCTCGTGACGTACGTTTCTAGCCCTTTTCAACTCGTACAGTTACTTTTCATTTCTAATTTGGATATTATCATTTAGGTCCTAATTTCTTCTATTTTTCCAAATGACTGTATAATTTGGCCATCTAAAGTAAGCTAGGTCCTTACTTTCTACGGAAATTACAAAATTGACCATTGTATTGTTGAATTTTATAATCTTTATCAGGATAGGTAATTTAATACGAATCAGTAGTTTGGTCTTTGAAGAAAGGTAAGGAATCCATTTAATATATGTGAATAAATTATGTTTTGATTTAAGAAAACATAAAAATAAGGGACCGAGGCTATAAAATAATTTTTTATTCGAAAGAAATTTTCTACCTTGGTCTTGGTCTTGGGTGTTACCTTTGATGCAACGGACAATCTCAATACTACCCTTACAAAATTAAAATTTTTTTCTATTAACACATACTTTTGCAAGTTTTCATGAAATAAATAACATAATTAAAGCACTAAAAGCAGGAAGGCAGCTAATCCGTAATTAAAGGTAAATTGATTCATACAACAGGAAGGAAAAAAACAGAAGGGTACAAAATTTCTTAATTTTTATTTTAGTCGTAGGTGTTACAGTTTCTAGAAGTTTTTTGAGATTTTATTCTACTTTTCAGCTGCAAATTCTGTTATTGCAAGGACCTAAAAATTTTTGTTCCAGATTTACCCTTTACATTCCTGTTGCGTTGTTGAAATGGGATTTTCTGATCACTTAGACCCAATTTTAGGTCTAGAAATTCTAGGGTTTGTTGTTTGATTTTAATTTGATTGATAGAGGAAAGCGGGTCTTGTTTGTCATAAATGGATTTGTGGGGCACTCTTTTGAATTCATGATTTTGCTGCAGAAAAAAAAAATTAGAAAACGGTTGTTTTTTTTTGAAAGTCCATCTGGGTTTTAAGTTTTTGAATTGGATCTGATAACGATCGGATTCATTGTTTTGTAGATGGATTAGGGTTTCAGATTGAACATTTTTTTTCTCAATTGTTGCTAAATTTGTCAATTTATTCAAAACCTGGGTGTATTTAATGCTGTTTAAGCTGCTTCCAGTGCACTGACATTGCAGATTCTTGGATCAGGACCCTGTAAGCCAAAATTTTCATATTACTTCAAGTTATTGTTAGTTTTGTCATTCTCTGTGATTTTGACTGATTGAAGTTGGTCATCGATGAATGTATAATTTTAGGGATTTATCTGATTAATTATGATGGTAAATTTACTGTTCTTGCTTTATTTGATGAATAGTGTTTTGTGTATGATATGTGATGAATTCAATGTGGGTTCTATGAGAGTCTTTAAGATTTAGGATAAAATTGATCATTCTTTAGGTCTTTTATTGAAGAAGTTTATAGAATGCTTGATATGATCAACAAAATGTGTTTTGTGAAACTTGGATTCAGCAACAAAAACATCTGGGATCTTAATTTAACTAAAACAAGAAAATGATTATTTACTAGAGCAGATATTCCCATAAGAAGGGTCAAAGATTAAATTTCTCTGTTAGCAAAAGATGATTTTGTTAAAATTTTGTTGGCTTGTTGATTCAAATCTGTCATTATTTCTTAACCACAAATTTTACTTTTGATAGTTTTCATGTTATGAGTTTGTTGTAGTAAAGCTCACTTGAAGAGAAACAAGTAACTTGGGAATCTATTTAGATGGTACATATTACTTTACGTTGAAATTATTCTAGTAGCTTACACAGTTCTTTGTTTTAGTCTCCAATATGGGTCTAGGATGTCTTTAATCCAGAAAACACAGTGAGAGTAGCACATTTTCTTGGACTGCATTCTTTTGGACTTCAATATGGATCTTGCATGTCTTTAATCTCAGCAATGCACTGGGAACTGTACATTTTCTAAGAGTTGATGAAGTTGTTACATATGCTCATTGATTATTGTGAATTTTGTTTATAATGGCGATGGTTGGAGTAATCTCTGGGCTAAACTGTTGTTGGCATGGGTGGGTGAAGTAGCTGCAATAGTTTAAGGGCTGTATTTAAAATAACGTGCCATTGTTTTTCATGAAGGGAAAGTGTGCATATCTGGAATCTTTTTTTTTTTGAAATTTGTTTCCTCTAAAGATTGTGGCTTTCTGTCAGATGTGTGTGATTAGAAAGATTAGGTCTTTGTTCACATATAGTCACTCCTTATCATGTTAATGACGTTTATGCCTTAGGATAGGGGTGAAGGGAGATGACATTTTAGAGTATGAAATTGATCCTTATTTTTGAAGTTAACTTGTGAATCTGTGCTGCATTCTCGCCTATCCCGAGAGAGGATAGAGCTAAATATCTGTTTGGCTATCATGTATGAGCTAATTGTTTGGTGCAAAGCATTCTGTATTGACTGTACACCTTTTCTGAGCTAAACCACATGCTGTTATCCTAATTGTGTTTGCCCATGGTATACCTGGATTATGGTCAACGGTGACACCATTCTGGCTAGAAATATTTGATGAAGATTATCAACTAGATTCCAATTTTATTTATTGTCATCTGACTTTAAGCTTCTTATATGTACTTTCTGAAGATACCATATGTTATCCTAGCTGTTTTACACAAGCTTCATTATAACATAAAGTCTTACCACACGATTTCCTATGTTTGATGCTGTTGTTCTGTTAATTGGACTTTTAACTTAAATTGTTTATTGCTGGATATGAAATAAAAAAGATTTGGAGATAATATTACTGTCTTCTCTGTGTTGCAGTATGATGGGGACGGAACTCATGAGAGTTTGCATTAAAGAAGAGAATGATGAAATTCCATCAATTCCTCCGGGGTTTGAATCATATACATCTTTCACCTTACAGCAGGTGCAAGATACTGAGAAACATGACAACGACATGAAAAGTAGTTGCTCAGCCTCTGCAAGTGCTGCTGAATCACAGTCAGTCCAGATGGCATCTGAGGTTGGTGTTTCTGATGCTACGAAGACTACAAGGTCCCTCCGGCGTAGACCTTGGATAAACTATGGACAATTTGATAATTTTTCGGAGGATGTGTATGATTATGGGAAACTCAGTCAAGTAAGTGTCTGTTAGACCTGCTTTCTCCGCTTTCAAGTTCTGCTTTTCTAATATTGAAACTTTGGTTTCTAGAATTCAACAGCATAATCTGTCACTTTGTTGTTGGAGTGCTGTGTGTCCTAATAGTGTCTTGATTACTGCTTGTTATTACAGGATTTCACGATGAGGTCTCCTCTACCTAAGGGGGTTATCCGTGGATGTCCAACATGTAGTGATTGCCAGAAGGTTATCTTTTCAAACATTTCTGTACTCCCACAAACCTTGCTTGTATTCTGGCCAAATCAACATGTCTCCACTATGATATGTTATTCCTATCAAACTTTTGCTATAATCAATCTATGGCAGTCACCGTGCAGTATTTTATCAAATGTTTTGACTCTGAAAGTACTATGTCATAATTGGTGAGGCATCAAAGGGTAGGCTTTATAATATGATTGCTGATTGGCTGTTGACTGCAAGACAATTCAAGACCTGATGCAGAATTTTTACTTTTATTTTGATATACTTCTTCCGAAATCTTTTTCTATGTCTTCCATCAATTTTTAATTGACATAAAATTTTGGACAGGTTACTGCAAGATGGCGTTCAGAAGATACTTGCAGGCCTGACCTTGAGGATGCTCCTGTTTTCTACCCTACTGAAGAGGTCTGTATTCTTGCTGTTAGCATTGAGTTGTTTAATTAAAAATCTAGCTTTCAATTCTTATTCCTCTTGTAAAATTTGGTGTCAGATATTTGAAGTTTCTTTCTTCTTTTCCCCAGGAGTTTGAAGATACACTGAGATATATAGCTAGCATACGTTCAAAAGCTGAACCATATGGAATTTGTCGGATTGTTCCTCCTTCCTCTTGGAAACCTCCTTGTCCACTTAAAGGAAAACAAATATGGGACAATTCTACATTTTCTACTCGTGTCCAAAGGGTTGACAAACTTCAGAATCGGCATTCAATGAGAAAGATGTCAAGGATTCATAACCATTCTAGGAGGAAAAGGCGTAGAAGCGCAAGAATGGCAGTAGATTGTGGGGCTGATGATGGAAATATTCCAGGGTCTGTTGATGGTGGTTGTTTTGAGGATGAGAGATTTGGGTTTGAACCTGGTCCCCAATTTACACTGAATAAGTTTCAGAAGTATGCAGATTTCTTTAAGGCTCAATATTTTAGCAGGAATAAGAATGATATTAAAGACTTGGGAGTTAATACAGCTATGCTTGAAGAGCAATGGGAGCCATCAGTGGAAATCATTGAAGGGGAGTATTGGCGAATAGTAGAGAAAGCAACTGAAGAGATAGAGGTATGATCTTTGACTTGGTAAATTTCTCTTTTTTAAGATAATGTATGAGAATTGGAGACTAATTGTTTTGCTTGTTCTCTGCTGTAGGTTCTATATGGCGCTGATTTGGAAACTGGTGTATTTGGTAGTGGGTTTCCTAAAATGTCCTGTCAAGCTGATTTTGCTTTAGATGAGCGATACGTTAAATCGGGATGGAACTTGAATAACTTTCCACGCCTTCCTGGATCTGTTCTCTCTTACGAAAGTGGTGATATTTCTGGTGTTTTGGTGCCATGGCTTTATATAGGGATGTGCTTTTCCTCCTTTTGCTGGGTAAGCCTATACTGTTTCTTTTTCCCATTGATTAAATTGATTGGAGTGGAATAAACAAATATAAGTTTAGGTTTTGTGGTTTTATTTTGATCATTGTGTCCTAGGGTACCATGTGTTTGTTGGCATTATGCTGGTAATCTTGACAATTTCATGTAGATTTGTGCATGTAAAATTTATGCATTTATTTATCTGCTCATGGTGCAAGTCCCGTTTAGGGCATCTCTCTTGGGAAAAAGAAGATGGGTTCTTCAAATAGTTGAAGGGAAATGACTGTTAAATTAACTATAACATATGTATTCTGTTTAGAAATGACCAAATAAACAGTAAAAGATTATTACTTTTTTAATAAAAAATCTTATGTTTTGTCCTGAGATTATTAAATCCAAGAACATGAAATTGCACAAAAAACTAAAAATCATCTTTCCTATATGTTAGAACAAACATTTTAAGTTTACAGCTTGAAGTAATTTTAGTTTATCTGTTCTAGACATTGATGATTGTTGATTCTTTTGTTCTACTTTCTGTTTTACATGTGCAATAACAGCATGTTGAAGATCATCACTTATACTCATTGAACTACATGCATTGGGGTGCCCCAAAAATTTGGTACGGTGTCCCAGGGAAGGATGCTCTTAAATTGGAGGATACCATGAGAAAACGTTTGCCTGATCTTTTTGAGGAACAACCTGACCTGCTACATAAGTTGGTGAGTGAAAGTTCTCGTTCTTTGATTCACTCTTTAAAATTTGTATACTAGTTTAGCCTTGTGGTTCGCTAACTCGGCTGCTTGTATTCCTCAATTATTGGTATCAACTCAGTAATGAATTATTTTGCCAGAACTGTTAATGCACACATGCACAGAATCTGGTTAAAATTGTCTTTGTTCTGTAATTTAGAAAGCCGTTATTTGCAGTTTTCTTGTTTAGTTCTTGGAGATAGAAAGCTGAATCCTACTAGTTTCAAATGATAACCCAGCTTGTTTGTAAATGTTGACTCCATACGTGTGCAAGGGCAGAGTCTAGTCACATTATGCTCATTTATTTTTTCGGATATTTTGTTTTATGATGGATTGAGATATGTTGTGAATTTTATTATCAAAAAGAAAAAGTTCAGATACCATTTATGCTGCTGTTGTAAGCTATTACCTTATTATGATCCCTTCTCTTTTTCTTATTTCAATCCATTTGTACTTATCACATACTTGCTTTTCTCAGTGGTGCTTCATGTTTGTTTCTGGTCTTCTAAGTTTTTACTAACATTTCTTTATGAAGTTGGTAAAGTTCCATAAGTGTGAGAGAACAGAAAACCCTCTCTACCCGATTATTTATCTAGTAGCCAAGCTAGTCCTTTTGAGACTATAAAGGGCCTAGGAGATCATGGATAAGTTTGATTGACTGAAAGTGGTTTTAACTGAATATTTATCCTTCTACTCTGCAAGAAAACCCAATCCGGACTTCTTGTTCTTCCATGCAGGTCACACAGCTGTCTCCCTCCATACTAAAATCTGAAGGGGTACCTGCCTACCGTTGTGTTCAGAATGCTGGAGAATTCGTTCTGACCTTCCCTCGAGCATTTCATTCGGGTTTCAACTGTGGCTTCAACTGTGCTGAGGCAGTAAATGTAGCTCCTGTTGACTGGTTGCCTCATGGACAAATTGCTATAGAGTTGTACCGCGAGCAGGGACGGAAAACTTCCATCTCCCATGATAAATTGCTGCTTGGGGCAGCAAGGGAAGCTGTGAGAGCTAATTGGGAGCTTAATCTACTGAAGAAAAGTACTTCAGATAACTTAAGATGGAAAGATTTCTGTGGAAAGGATGGTATCTTGGCAAGAGCACTCAAGGTAAACTTGCCCCCTTAATTCTTTTCCTTTTATTTTTGTTGTTGCTTTACTTATCACCCGGCCCACCCACAAGCACAAACACAAATTAGAATAATCCCCCTCCAATGTTTATGTGAGGGGGATTTGATGTCTAAACCTTTTCCGTAACTATTCCTCTGGGGACCTTTTGTTAGAAATTTAAGAAATTTTAGTCACTGGAAATCAATCCTAAAAAATAGCATTGGGATATATGACAAGCTGTGTTAGCATAAATAAAAACCGTTGTAGAGTTTTGTGTTCTCATTCTCATGATCTGGTATGAGGATATGAGCACCCAATAGTAAATCCAATAGTTAGTAATCTGTTTGTGGCTTGGTCTTGTAGACTGATGGACTTTGACCTTGATACTTGTGTGGTGGTTTTACCACTCCTGCTGATTTTAGTTGTTGAATTGTTAATCTGATTTATCTATTAACACCCCCTAAATTTTAACGCTTCCAGACTTGTTGGTTTATAACTTCCACCATTGCATTAGCAATAAAGCAAGCACTTCATAAACAAATAAATCATTTTTGTTTCCCTCTTAACTTCAATTATTTCTCTTACCTAGACACGCGTTGACATGGAGCGTACAAGAAGGGCATTTCTTTCCAGCTCCTCACAAGCAATGAAAATGGCAAGCAATTTTGATGCAACTAGTGAGAGGGAATGTAGTGTATGCCTTTTTGATTTACACCTGTCTGCTGTGGGCTGTCATTGTTCTTCAGATAGATATGCATGTTTGATTCATGCAAAGCATTTCTGCTCATGTGCTTGGGGTGACAAATTTTTCCTCTTTCGCTATGATATGAGTGAATTGGATATCCTTGTTGAGGCATTGGAAGGAAAATTGAGTGCTGTGTACAGATGGGCAAGACTCGATCTTGGATTGGCTCTGAGTTCTTACATCTCCAGAGAAAAAATGCAAGTTGATAATTTATCTCACTCCCAGGATGGTAGAGTACTTAAGTTTTTTAAATCTCAGCCATTAGACATTCCTGTGAATTCAGCTGGGATCTTCAATGAAACCTCTTTCCAACAGAGGAATAATCTAACTGAAGCTGTATTGCCTTTAGAAGATGCAAAAGCATCACCAGCATCTCATAGTTTATCCCATGCAATTGAAGTGAAAAATTATAATGTCAAGTCAAAAATGGAAGAGTCTGTCCATTTACCTTCCAGTTTAAGAATCCCAGCTTGCCAGTCCTCTCCAAAAGAGATTTCATATCACATAAACCAGGCTGAGGAGAAGTGTGCATTGAAGAAGCCTTTAGTTTTTGGAAATGATAATATTATACTTCTTAGTGACGATGAAGGTGATGAACCAAAAAAGCTGGTTTCAGAAAGAGCAACAAATAGTTCTGTAAAACATTCAGAACCTTCTGCGAGGCTTGCTCATTCTAAAGATAAAGCAAACCCACGTAATTATCATAAGGATCCAATTTTATTGACCCCCAAGACTGATGCAGCAATGGTGAGTCAAAAGGATTTGAGTTCTTTACATGATGCACAAAGGAATAATTCTTCATCCAATTTTATGGAATTGAATGATGCACATCGTCCCGATGGTGGGATGCCGTTAGGGTCTACTGGACTGGACCCTTCTCACGAAATAGGTTCTGGCAATGTAGAATCTGTTAGAATTGCTTCAGTTTCTGGTAGAGAGATCAGTGTTAGTAATATGGCAAGACCATGTGACAGTGGAAAACCTAAAAACGAAGATAATCATGAAAAGGTGGGAACGAGTTCCACCTCAAATTTGGTTGGCAATGTGAGGGCTAATACAGGAAATTCCCCTTGCTCTCAAAATAATTTGGACAAATATATCCGCCAGAAGGGTCCTCGTATTGCAAAGGTTGTGCGGAGAATTAACTGCACTGTTGAACCCCTTGAATATGGAGTTGTGCTCTCTGGAAAGTTATGGTGTAACAGTCACGCAATTTTCCCCAAAGGTCTGATGCATGTGGACATTCTTGAAAAGAGATCATCAATTCTGAGACATATTAATTTTGTGAAGAAAGCAAGTGATATATACTCATGCCATATTTTATTTGATGCAGGATATAGGAGCCGTGTTAGGTACATAAGTGTTCTTGATCCTACAAATATGTGTTACTATGTCTCGGAAATTCTGGATGCCGGAAGGGATAGACCTCTCTTTATGGTAATTACTTATTAGCTTTTGTAATTTGGCTCTGAAACTGCTACTGCAGTTCCATGCTATGAGCTAAATCAGACATCTTTTATATTTGTCATTTTAAACTCCATTTGGTATGTATATTTTAAGAAGAACAACCTTTTTCAAGTAGCTAAATGAAAAAATTCAGTGAAAGTTCTTAAACAGTGGTCAATCTTCATTTTTAATTATTCCATCCTCATATTCAATAGCCAGTGAATGTTTTGTTGCATAAATTATGGTTTTCACATGAAATAAATATTGGGGAGATATTGAATGAATGATTTCTGACATATCTAACCGGTAAACATGTCTTTCTGACATATCTAACTGGTAAACATGTCTTTCTTACATATCTAACTGGTAAACATGTCTTGACTGCGGTCATGTTTTGTTTCCGACATTGCTACAATTGGTGTCTTTCTCTTTCTTTTTCATTTAATAGGCTGAATTGAATAGGCATGCTTTGTTGGATTCTGAAATTTTCGATCAAGTACAGAAAACCAGTGAGTTGATATCAAGTTGGCTTGATGTATTGATTCATTTGATTTCAGGTTTCCTTGGAGCATTGTCCTGGAGAGGTATTTATTCATATTTCAGCATCAAAATGCTGGGAAATGGTGAGAGACAGGGTGAATCAAGAGATAACAAAACAACATAAATTTGGAAAAATGAACCTCCCTCCTTTACAACCTCCGGGAAGTCTTGATGGACTGGAGATGTTTGGCTTTTCTACTCCAGCAATTGTCCAGGTGAATAAACCAGCAGAATTGATTACAGTATTCTCAATCAAAGAATTTCTTTTGTGTCTTGTACCCCTCCCCTCCCATCTTCCTTGGCCTTCCCTCTTGTGATCTTCATATTCATGGCTTATCAATTTTCTCAGTTTAGAGGAAATTCTTTGTGTCAAATATGGAACTTGGTAAAAAAAATTTTTTTAACAGGCCATAGAGGCAATGGACATAAATCGAGTTTGTAGCGAGTATTGGGACTCCAGGCCCTACTCCCGGCCTCAGGTACAGATTCCACTATCTTCTCAACTTAAGGACAACGGAGTAAACTTGCATGGGTCATCGGTGGAACAAAATTTGCCTGGGAGGAATCTCTTGGCAGCTGCAGTTGATAACAATCTCAAGGGCCTCTTCAAGAAGGCATCTCCCGCAGAATTACAATCGCTTTATAATATCCTAAATGACAATAGGCCAACCGCAGATCGAAGCTTGGCCAGACTTCTTAATGAAGAGATTCACAATCGTCATCGATGATTTACCGAACTTGCCAGTTTAGACTTGTGTAAATTCTTAACGTCCTCTTCACATTGCACGTGCACCTCCCGCTTATTTTCATTAAATCCCCATTCTTTTACATAGAGAAAAAGAAAAAGGAAATAGCGATAAAATAGGATTTCACTTACGGATTAACTTTTTTCCTTTTTGAACCTGGAAGCTCTTCTAGTGGGTGCCCCCTTTTCTTTTCTTTTTTTCCTTTTTTGGTGATAATGATGTCCACCTGCATACAATTGGTCTGTGACATGGGTTGGCTACGATTTTTTTCCACCAATTTAGGTCCCTTTTTAACACTGTATAAGATGAGGTATTGCCGTAGAATGATTCTGCTGACAGTTTATACCTTTCGCTAGCAGCCAGTGAGAGTTGAAATTTTTGTGATGTTGTATTCCTAATGAATGGAAATTCTTATTTTAACTAAAAAGCTTATCATTGTCTATTGAAAGTAGAAGTATTTTTATCTTAATCAGCATGGTTCTGTAGCCATTACAACCAGGTCAAGTTTCTAGAGGCCGGACTGACGTTTGGGGTTGGCGATGGTTCTATATCAGGATTTACACTTGGGAGGGGACATTAGAACTTTCTGTATTATGGGCCAATCATCACATATTATGAATATTAATTTTTATCCGTGTGTTATCAATAATTAAAATGAAGTTAAGCTGGTATAAAAGAATTAGAAAAAATGTGGGTCCCCCACCAGCGTTGCAAATGGTATCAACAGGCCCCGTTCGCACAAATGGCAAAACAGCCAAAAGAAGAGAAGAAAAGACAAGGTACGTTTTTGTTTAACGCAAGGGCAAGGCAATGGTGTTATGGTGGTGTTATTATAGTTGTCTTGTACATAACCGTAGTCTCAAGTTTTAAAACGCGCTATCCAAAATTTTGGTTCGCGGTAATGCAACTGCATTGTACGTGACGCCGCACACAATGACTCCACCCAACCTCTCCTTGTACGGACATTAATTTCCTTTATATTTGACATTTCATCAAGCGGCTCAGAATCCTCCACCTGTTAAGTTTCACAACATTCATCTCGGGAACCGCATACTAGGAAGGGCCGGAAGGCAGGATCGGGAAGAAGCCCGTCGGTGATTATTTTTCTTCCTTTTTACATTTTATTTAACAAAATCTTTTTATTTATTTATTTTGTAGGTGGTTGGGTAAATTGGGAATTATATTTCCCGACATGTAGTACAGATTCCACGTGGTAGCACGAGGTGGGTGGGACCAAGTTTTGCACGTGTCAAGTCCTGCTTTGACCGTCCATTGTGGAATCTTTTGTACGGAGTGTTTCAATGGAGCTAAACAAAAAATATTAAGCCTGGGCCACGGCATCTTTTTTTTTTTTTTTTAATTATTTTTTACCGTGATTGGTTTTGGTTTCTTTGTTTTCCCCTTTCTTTTTACTTTTCTTGGTCTTTTAATTTCCAACCGGTATCTTTTAGAAAAATCAAAAACCAAACCCAACCAGTCATGTAAACCCTCGCCACTTAGATATATGAGTGCAATTTTTGTCCATCACAAGAATCTATGGGACAAATGAATCGAAGCTTATTCTATTCAATTTTAATTGGTTTAGTTTAAAAGTTATTGGTTTGATTTCTTTAAGTTAAACTTGATTTTTTAATTGTAATTAACTTATAATATCTATTTGGGAAAAAAAATTCAAATATTTTTATTTATTGGTAATTTTAATTAGTAAGAATCTTATCTTAAATTAATAATTTAAGATATATTTAAAATTTTAGATGGGAGTGGGAGTTATAAATACAAAGTGTGAGTATTAAACATTTTTTTGTGAAATCTATTTGAGTTGTGATGCTTTCAAAATTAACTCTATTGGGCATACTCCTAATCTCCCTTGCAACATTTTTAAAGAAAATACAGTTTTTTTTTTAATTTGCATTTTATTTAAAGTTGGTGTGTGATGAAATACAAAAATAATAATAACAATAAAACAATTTTCTTTGAATTTCATATTACAACATTCTAATTAAACAATGATGTTGAGAGAGTTGAAGTAGCTACATATTGAATAATAATTGGATCTAGTTAATGAAAATTAATTTCAAAATACAAATTGTTTATACACTTATATAATTTATTTTATAAAATAATTAATTCATCATAAATTTGTTAATATTAACAAATT
>JAVXUL010000009.1:2965732-2996296 GCA_035590515.1 Trichilia minutiflora | reverse complement strand
TATACTAACATAGACTCAATGAGTAAATATAATATATAAAACAATATAAAACTAACATATAAGAAAAATGATTTTTAAGGAAATATTTTACTAAAATAGTTTCTAAAAATATTTTTTCTTTAAAATTATAACCTATTTTATATAAATAAATTATTAAATCTGATCGTTTATTTTAACAATAATTCTAATCAGGAGTAATCTCGAATCCTTAGTGACTATCTACATGTTAAAATCCATCATATAATATATATATATAGATATATAGATATAGATATAGATATAGATATATAGATAGATAGAGAGAGAGAGAGAGAGAGAGAGAGAGAGAGAGAGAGAGAGAGAGAGAGAGAGAGATAAATAAGGATTTGATGATGTTTATTTTTTTAATGACATGATCGGAATGCCGATGTTCTATCTTTTTTTTTTGAATGATATTAGTATGATATGACTAGTTATCACATTGATTATATAAATATTGATAGTTTTAACCTTGTGAGTCATTGTTATTGACTGTCTCGTAAGCCATTGCTATTGATTCAAATCTTATGAGCTATTGTTGTTTATTTTGATCTTGTGAGTCATTGTTATTAGTCATTGTTATTGATTTTAATCTTGTGAACTATTATTATATATTTTAACTTTATGTGCCAGCATTGTTGATTTTGACCTTATATATCGATGTTTGAGAAAGTAAGTTTATGAGATAAGGATTATTTTATAACAGAAAATCCAATAGACCGCAAAGTAACTCTATGATCAAAAATCTAATAGATCACAGAATAATTGATATTAAAAAATATAGTATGCTATTACAGTCCTAACTCTACGAGATGAGTATTATCTTATAACCAAAAATCTAATAGACTACAGAGTAACTCTACGAGATAAAGATTGTCATACCGCTTAAAGTAAGATGAATGAAATCCAACAAACCACAGAGTAACTAATATTATGAACTGTTATTTTGATTTACAATAATATAATTACTGATATATGTTTCTTTATGTCATACTTGTGTTTTATAGATGGAATCCAATTGACCGATAAAAAATGTTATTTATTTCATGTTGATTATGGTTTATATACGGATTTTAATTTTAATTTGAAAACGATTACTAAAATAATTTAGATCAGTAAAGACTAAGTAAAGTTTATATTATGTTACATTGATTTAATTTGCTTCTGATAATCATTTTATACAAAATGATGATTTTGTTAGATTTTATGATCATTACTTTAGACTGATATGATGATTTGAAAATTGTGTAAAAATAGCATATATTATAGATATGGATTAGGTTATGTTTTATAAATGAGACAGTTTAATGTTGACTTTCGGGTTATGAACAGTTTTATGATAACTTACTTGTGTGATTAAAAAAGTGTAAGTTAATTTATATGTTCAATCACAAAATATTTTCTAAATATTCATCCCATTCCCTCATATTTCAATATATTTCAATATATAATATAGATTGGGATCATGGCGTAGTCAGGCTAAACAAAGTTCGCTTAGTTAAATAACAAGTACTTGATTGAGTTGTTTAAAACATGATATTTATTTAAATTTTTGATTTGATAACAAGGGATGAATTTGATTCGTATACCATCCTGAGATGTTGGATTTATACGAATTTCTATAATTATTAACTTGTATTTATATTTGAATTTGATTTAAAAATAAATTTAATGTCTTACATGTTTTTAAAATATATTTTAAATTAATAAAATATATTTCTTAAATTCGCAATAATTGTCACATATGCTAATTTTTAGGATCGAGACATGATATGTAACCCCAAAAATATGGGATTCTTTCATTTTGAAAGCCTTAAAACTTACCTCTATAAAGAGAATTTGTTTGGATCTTCAAAAAGGAGCCATCTCTTATACCTAAATCATAGAGAAACCTTGAAGAAAACATAAAAATTAAGTGAATAATAATAAATTGGGAAGAATGGAGGAGGATTCTGCTAGATTTTTCTCTTTCTCTCTCTAATTTTATTGTTTTCTTCATTTATGATCCATGAGATTTATAAGTTGTATTATATTTATTTTAGTTTTTATAATAGATTAAACTTATAATCTAAAGATTTTAATATCATTGATACTTTGTGAGTAATTTATTTATCTAATTCATTTATTTATTTATGTTATTCTATGCTTAATATCTCTAATCTTTTGATCACGAATTAGTTGATATCAAACTTAGAATTTAGTACTCGAAAGAGATAATCTTAAATTTAAAAATAAATAGTATAACTTAGATTATTAATAAGCTAGAAAACCTTAGAGGACTATTTTAGAGAAATAATGAATACAATGAACTTCCAACTCCCAAATTTTAGTAATAATTTATAATTTTTTGGGTGACAGTGAAAAATATGAATTAAAAATAGAATAAATTATCAAAATTAAGATTGAAAGCTTCAATCAACTTGACCTTGAGAAAGATAATTGATTGCATTAGAGGTCTCTTGTCTTATAAATATGTAAAAGATTAGATACTAAACGTTGTAATTTAATTGTTTAATAATTTATTTACTCTTTTTATAATTTATTTATATTATATTATATTTAATATTTTTAATTCATTGATAATAGACTAGATGATTTCAAATTTATAATGAAACTTTCCAAAGAAATTATGCTAAATTAAAACCCAAATAATATAACCTAAGAAGTTATCGAGTCAAAAGACTATTAAACCTTTTGAAAATGTTTAAAAATAACCAAACAATGTAAAATATTCTTAATATTCAATTTTGCATAAAAATATAAAAATTAAGTGTTAGATATTTGATTTGATCCTTTGGAGGGGTAACCAAATAAATTAAAATTTTGGTCTTATAACCATAAGTCCATAACCATATCCAAAAGCAATTTTGAGGGACATATATATTATAGTTTTGACATGGATTCAAGCAGAAAATGCCAAACAATCTCCACAGTATTCACTTCAAAGTCAGCGGATATTAGAGGATCCAGATTAAAAGTTTTAAAAAAAGGAGTAATTTACAACATTTAATAATTCAGATGTCCAAAAAACGGTGTGTTTGTAAGGAGTTCAGAGGTAATGCAGATCTTTCAAAGGTTAATTATAACAAGTTTCTCTGTTGCACAACCAAATTAACGCCACAACTCCATAATCAATCAAACCCAAAGTGATTAATGAAAAATCATACTGAACACCAACTAAATCTATTTGCTCATTTTGGATCAAGCAGTTGCATCTTCCAGAAGGATGAGAGATTGAAGAAAGTCCGTCGTATCAGAATTACCAATCACTAGTGAATCAGGTTAGTGCCAACATCCGAAAAGAAATACAAATTCTTAACCCTCAAATTTGGTAAGTAATTATTTTCCCTAAACTTAATATTCTCGTTTCGTGGAATTGAAATACAAATACTCCCCAGCATTCACTCATGAAAAATGAAAAAAAAAAGCACCGCAGGGCATGCATTATTCCATATATATCTGCAGGTTCCACACAAGCATACAAACACAAACATATAAACCAGCTTTAGTTGTATATATTTCAAACTTTCCCTCTCCAATCTCTTGAATATTTTAATAATGAATCCTTCAAAGTTGACACTAAATTATCAGATACACACCCAATAGGACAGTCCCAACTTCATCCAACTAATAAAAAAAATATAATGCTTAATCATGTCAAAAAGCTTGTCGCTCAAGTGGATCAGGAAAAAATTTTAATATCCTTTCTAAACCTCTGTCGATATAATGAATCCCATTTTCTTAATTCCTCTCTCTATGTATTTAATTACTTTACAACATGTGTGTTATTTAGCTGGCATCAATATTAGAAAAGGCTGAATCTAAGCTTTATCTTTTTTGCCTAAAAATAGATCTATTAAGAATATCTTTATTTGGAACTCAACCGACTTCTGTCTTTCATAAGCCCGTGAGTATTCCACCTCTCCTATAATTAATCTGTCCCTCATTATACCCATATTATATTTCACAAATTCTAGAGAAATAATTAATGGCAAATGCTCGTTCCAAGAGAAAGGAGAGAGAATGGGTGAAGGAACAGGAGGAAGAAGATACATATGTCGCGTGTATGTTTCATCTTCATGAAAACATTCACTACGTCTGCTAATGAAAAGCAAATAGCTTTGTTTCAAATAAAAGGTTTGGATTATATATATTAATCAGTAAACTCTCTCAATTATAATTGATCCTCCAGGTCGATGGTTTGCAGAGTGGAAGACAAATCTACATGCATATCTTTCTTGTACAGTTCTAATTATTATCTCTCAATTCTTCTTTTCTTCAAATAAACAATATGCTAAATTAAATTAGAAGAGAAGATCGAGAGACAAGGATAGTATCTTGAAAAAAAAAAACAAAAAAAAAACATAGCAACTGCATATTAATTAATGATCTATCGACCATTTGAATATTACAAAGTATTTAATATGAGGAAGCATACCTGCTACTATCATATTTTCTGCTGCTGCAACTGCAACCAGTAAAAATACTACTTCCTGGTAGTAGTATATCACTACCATTTATGGCTCTTTTTCCTTTAAAAGAGCAGTTTATAAAAAGAAAAAGAAGGGAGTACCCAAATATCCAAAGCATGATATATAGCAAATCAAAATAAACAAGGGCACATAAAAAACACAGCGGTTAATATATATATACATTACTTATAAAGCAAAGTATATAACCTCAAGACATAACTGGTCTATATTTTTTTTTATTTCTTTTACTTAAATATTTTTGGGTTCATTCATTTGCAACTGAATCAGATGGTGGTGGTGATGTAACTGTTACCTTCTGCTTAGGCCTTTTTCGTTTCTTTTCATAGCTAACACCTCTTGCTTTGGCTTGAAAATCACGAACTTCCCTCAGATAAATCCTCACTGCTCTTGCACCAAAAGGGTTTCCTTCAGGTCTGCCGCCGTGCTCCTCGTACGCTGCCCTGAGCCTTCCGATCAGCGCATCGAGGCTTCCCCAGGCCTGGCGGAGAGGGCACGGGCAGGGCGCTGGAGGGTTTGGAAGGCCAAAGAAGGGACAAGTTTGGTTGTGGACTTTGGTTTTGCCGAATTGGTCTAAGTATCGAAGGAATTCGAGAACATGAGCTCCGCTGCACATGGGAAGAGAAAGTGGTGGCCTGTGATTGCGAAGGTATTGGCAGAAAGTGTTCCAATCTCTACGTTTTTGGTTTTCATAGCGGCTTGGTGTTGAAGATGAAGACGGAGATGAACTGGTATTAACAACGGCGTTTGCTGCGATGGTGCTGATGGTGGGTGTGGGGGTAGTGGGGGTTTGGTAGCTGGTATTGTTTGGGGGTGGAGAAACCAAGTCCATCGGAATGAAAGATATTATGTATGAGTACTTTGATTTCCTCGGATCTTGAATGAGATGGGATTTGTTGCTGTTATTAGGGTTGTTGTTCTTCTTTTAGGGTTTTTCCTACTGCTATCTCAGTTGTTGGATTAGCTGATCAGCCAAGAAGGACTTGAGAGTGAGAGTGAGAGAGAGATCAGTTTGTTGAGTAAAGCAAAATTTGCAGCTTACTCTCCATGGAAAACGGAGGAAATTTTGGTCTTGTGTAAACTCGTTAAAGCCGATGAGATGAAAATTTTCGTGTATTCAAGAGCAAAATACCCCCCAAAATGAACGAAAATGGATTTTGCATGGATTCAATGATATTTGACGAGAGGGAATGAAGGGAATCAGATGAAATTGATCTGGAAGCTAGCTTAGCTTACTATCTCAGTATGGGTTTTATCGTTGTAATTTGTTTGAGAGCAACCAAACTATACAAGAGCGTCTGCAAATAAATCTTGAAAGACTGCGGTTACTGGGTTGAGTGATTTATGAAAATATGGTTATTTAAGAGAAAGGAGATCATGTCACATACCCATCACAGATTTTCTATCTCACAAAAGGGCAAGCAAACTGAAGTTAAACTCACTGTAGATAAAGTAAAGGAAAGACAGGAAAATTAAAGAAAGAGAGAGAAAGAGAGAGAGAAAGCTGCCTAAATGACCAAGACTCAACAGGATTTCGTTTCGTTTCATTTCATTTCAGCAGTGAAAGGAAATAAAAAATAAAAAAGAGCTACCAGATGCTCAGGTAAGAAGTAAAGTTGACAGGACACTGAAGTTTTACTAAAAATATATAGGACAATTCTAGGAGAGAGTAAGCAAAGCAAAAGCTAATGAATGGAATGGTGACCCAAGATTGTACACAAATTTAAATGCTGTTACCACCTGCTGCTCGTTAATACTAATCCACGCCAAGTCACTTGCAGATGGAAATTGAAGTGCACATAAACACGTTCCAAAAGCAGAAACACTGATCACTACTTGGAAAACTAAGAGGAGAGGAACCTTCACAGCAATTACTCATCCCATGTCCTCTCCCTCATCCAATTTGTGCTTTAGGTATTTAAAAGTAATAAAAATATTTTTTTAGTGTTAATGGTGAACTAACGCTACTGATATTATTATTATTATTATTATTATTTATGTGAAAAGTAATTAGATTTAATATGTACTGGCGCATTATAGTGATTAGTAGTGTTCACTTTCTTTCTCTGGGTATTAAAAGAAGGTTTTGAGCTCTTTCAACAATGAATGAATAAAAACTCTCCTCTTAAATAGACATAAAAGTAAAATTATTTATCTTGAACATAAAAATGTTTTAATATACATGGTAACTTAAAATTTACATGTATTTTTATATATGGAAGTTTTCGTATTTTTAATTGACAAAGTAAATTTGTGATGAGAGTTATTTCCTTCAACTTGTCATAAACTGTACATGTTTTCATCTTACTTAAATCATTTAATCACATCTATTATTATTAATTACTTGTTTTTATAAGTTTAAATTTTGGTAAGATTATTATTATAGCACCGCTGGACTGACTTTTGTACATATTTAACCATTTATACATCAAACTCAATGATAGATTTTTACGACTCCATAATTTTGTTAATATGAATTAATAATATTAGAAATATAATTTTTTTTTTGGTATAAATTTATATGTTCAAATTGACATGATATGATGCTACTAATTCTCATTTAATCTATATCATTTATTATTATAAATTTTATTGATTTAATATTTTTATGTCATATCAATTTATACAAATTAATTAGTACAAATAATTTGTAACTTACTTTCCAATAAAAATTTTAAGCAACCAGTATGTAATATCCAATTCTCTTTAAGGTGTGTTTGTAATTGCAGCTATTACAATCTTATTTGGTTTTGAAAACACAATAATTAAAATTTTCACAAATATAAATCTTTTTATTTAAAATCAATGTTTAATAACTACCTTCTTATTCAGGACAACTAATGATTCAATTTCATAACAATTATCCAATTAAAAATTCAGTGCTTTATCTTAAATGAATCCCAATAAATTAGCATAAAAATTAACAACGAGTTTCAAGATGACAATTGTACAAAAACATACTTTAACAGAGACTTGTTCTTTTCAGCTTAGCTTAATGGTCTGGAGTCTGGACTCATAGCAACAGATTCCTCTATCTCAAAAGAATGCGTGTACTTTTAATAAATGCTTTGTGAATTTATTGGGGAAGAAAATGCAAATACAAATTTGAGACTGCAATATTAAAACTATTTACATCGGTATGGAATAAATTTGTAAGCTTTTGTCTATTCTTTTGATCGAAGAAGTTTATTGATCAAGAAGCCATAAATATATAATGATGTCATTTTTATGTTGCTTATGGACGAGCTTGTGTTATCTTAAAATTCACTAATTGAATGGTACTATATACAAAATTATTAACGAAAGTTAAAAAATTTATATTATTTATGGAAAAAAACAGAGATTATGAATTTTAAGATAAGTTTGTGAGTGTTAGTTAATTTAATTTAAATGGTACACCTTTTTTTAATGTTTTAGAAAATTTGGAGTTTGATTGTTCTTTGAGAATAATTTAATTCACATTTATGGTATATTATCCTAATTTTTTGTTGCAATCTTAATTTTTTTATTGTAATTTTGAAAAATCTTAAATATAATTTATAAGTTAAAAATTATTTTAAAAAATAAAAAATTACAGCAGAAATCAGAAAAATTAAAGAGTTGTATCATTTATCAACGTAACCCTACCATTAACTTATTTGATTATGTGAAGTCTTTAACAACGTCAAAAATAGTTTCTAATTTCTTATGGGAAATTTTTTTTTTCAAAAAACATAGAAAAAGGAAACCCACGAAGAATTCTCACAATCAAGCAAGAATAATTCAATCCGCTTATCAAAATTTTTAATTAATTAATTCTGTGCAAAGAGAATAAATAATACGTGCTGTTTTCTCCTCTCTCTCTTTCTCTCTTCTCTCCTCTCCTCTCTATAGCTGGTGATGCATAAATTGCATCCTACTGATACCTAAAGTGTCTTTTAATCGTCAGTTTTACCTAAGAATAAGGTTTTCTTTTTTAAAGGGTTTGTTACTAAAAGTCAATAAATCTTGCACCTTTTTCTTAAAAAAAATTAGCAAACTTTGGATATAACAAAGATGTTCTGGTTGAAATCAAATATTTTTTTTTTTAATTTTTAAATCAATTAAACATTAAAATTTGAAAAAAAAATTTTGTTATTTTATGAGACCTATTTTTGATATTAATTATTATAATTTTTGTTTTTCATTTTATGGGCAGGAAATTAATGTTAGAAATTCAAAATATTTAAATTTAAGACTTGCTAAAGCTACATATGTTTAACATTTTCAGTGGAAAGAATTAGGTATTTTACTTTTTATTTTTGTCTAAAGAGGAATATCTTGTTGGCCATGAATGATTATCACAAGTGATGATTGAAAAAGACAACTAAATACTTGCTTGATGCTTCAACTAAAAGCAAAGCAACAACAAAATAATTTTGGCATTTTAGACCCTCAAATTCATTTTCAAAGACAGAGATAGCTACCGCATATATATTTACAACCAACCATTACTCCAATTGAACATTATTGTATGCATAGTTCCACCGGGACTCAGTTGTTTTATGCTCATAACCATGCATAAAAGCTAAAAACTAATTTTAACAAAAACTGTTTATTAGTTTCTTCTTTTTTATTGTGTTTGTTGGATCCCTCATTATTACTCATACATCATAATTTTTTTGGCAATTAATTAGCTATGTAAATGAGAAAATATTAATTAGCTTGCTTTTAACGTCTCTCAATATTTTTCTAGAATTAAAGTAGTACTGAAACAAGTTTTATCTGGAATTGTTATTTAATTTAATTGGGTAAAATTTGCAGAAGTAATTAAAAGTTCGTAGCTTTGAGAATCATTCTTATGATTAATTAAACAGTTAAGTAAGAAATATTTTTATATTTTTTAATGTTCATTCATTTTCTTATAGATAAATCCTATCTAGTACAAATGATGTAGTTAAATTCTTGGATTCATGCAAACAATATTATTTCGATTTAGAAATTAGTCAAGATCTTAAAAGTTCCAGTTGCATTTTTAGGTAATACAAAAAACAATGAGATGCACAAAGTTAAAAGAAAATTTTGGAGTAACTCCTACCAATGCTATGCAATCGAGTTTGCTTGCAAAACTTAAAATTATGTACAATCCGAAAGCAACAAATTTAGGAACCTTCAAAGCAATTCCCTTCACCGTTTCTTCCTTTCTAAAGCAAAATCCTTATTCAAATATCAATTCCAGGAAACAAACAAAACTTGTATCCCATTCAAGAATATATTAGAACCTTCTTTAAGCTCAATTAATTTTGAATAATTTCTTAGAACTAGAACTTGCATAGTGGTTTTATGATCTTAATCAATTAGTTAACCTAGAATGAGAAGAGAGATTATTTGATCAAGTAAATTGTGTTAGGTTCTTTAAAGAAAATAACAATTTTTTTCCTCAAAACTATATAAATTGTGCAAGAGTATAAAAAAAAATGTTGATCTTATCAAACTTGAGACTCAATAGAACGTAATAAGATAAATTAGAAGGCAAATTCTACATACATATACATACACATTCTTAGACATGTTCAAAAGCCAACATTATGGATTTTTGGACTACTGTAAATAGCAAACAGACAATATTTATTTATTCATCTAACCATATATTTTATTTCTTGTGGGGTGACTTACTGCTGATGTGGGCTAGGGTTGGGAGTTGGGAATGTTTGTGAACTTAAATATAATGATTTTATTTTGGCGTTTATGTGTGTGTGTGTGTGTGTATAATCGACATTCTGAATAATTGAATTCAAATAAATCTTTACCCATTTCTCCATGGAAGATATATCATGAAATTAAGAAAGAATGCAGAATGCTTATAAAGGAAATGTAAATCCTTCCACTTCCGGTAAGAAACACAATTCCTTCATTTGGAATCTAAAGCCTACAAAAAGGGTTACAGGAATTAGTGGTAGTAGATGTTGAAACCAAGAAATTATTTTTTATTTTTATTTTTATATATAATAAATACTATTATGAATTATTTATACGATGTGAGAGCAAATGGAAGAATTCAATTAATCTCTGATAAACACAGCAAAAGTAGTAATCTATTTCTCCTAACCTTAGCTTAGCTGTTCCTTGTTCAGGGAACAAAAGGGTTATCGGCTTTTGTCTTTTTTATAGGTTGCCACATGTCATTATTGAATTGGGAAATGTAAATATTAGACACTCACCTTATGTGTATGGAAGGTTGATTCTGTCATTAAAATAAAATTTTAAAATTCTAAATTAAAATAATTATTTATTAATATAGTATTTCTAAGTCTAGGTTACATGACTTGTGCAATGTGTCAAGATCAACCTCTTTCTTATTTTAATATTATATAAATTTTAAATTCTTTTAAAAATTTATGCTAAAATGACAATCAAAATCAAAATCAAAATCTATGTTGATGGTGCTCATACTTTTAATTTTCTCTTAAACTTTGAAATCGAATTCAAAGCCATTTACCTTTCAATTATGATATTTTTTATTGAATTTTAAAAATAAAATTAAAAAATATCTTGTTATATTAAATTTATAGAAACAAAGGGCTCAATGTTGTAAGAATTATGGAAAAATATATTGGCTATAACTTGCACCAGAGAAAATGATGAAACAAATACAGCCTAAAAGCATTGTTATATAGAAAGCAGTTACTACCAAACATAGTTCTAACAATATGTCCCCAAGTAAAGTTGAAAACCGTTTCCTGGAAGTACATGACAATACTTCCAACTTCTAATTTCTAAGAGAGAAGAGTCACAATTTCTCCCACTAGTTTCCATTTTCTTCATGGATTCCGGTCAAAGCTTGCTGCAATTTGCAAGTTTAACAAGAACGTAAGCTTAAGCTCTAATTCAAGAAATTATTACAAACCTGAGCTTGAGATTAATGTTGAATTAATTACCCGAAAGCATGATAAAGTGTACTGCACATCGCTTACTGAAATTTGATGGTGGAGAACAACTCGAATTCTGAAAGAACATAAAAATGAGAATACTCCGTTAACTTAATTCAAATGCATTGTTTAGTTCATTTAACTGACACATGAATAAGTTTGGTGATTGCGTAATCATCCGGATTGTAGAGGGAAAGACCGTATAAATTATTCAGTGTACTGTATTTCAGATGATTTTTGAGTACTTAAGACATACCTTGAAGAGCTCTCGGGCATTACAAGTACACCAAGTTCGTTCAAATTCTTGCATAGACTCCCAGCATTCTTCTTTGAGCCCTCTAGTATGTCGAAATATACCTGGTAATATATATGAAAAAACAAATGAAAATATACAACTTGTTAAATGTCTCTGAATCAAGCTTATATAAAAACACTATCTGGAATTATAACAAACAACAAAACTGGGGTATTACAATGATTTTGTAATTCATCTCTTGTTTGGCTATAAACAAAAGCAATGGTAAAAAGGAAGCCAAAACCGCTCTGGATTCTAACAAATTGACTAGTAATTATGCTTCCTTTCCTTTTTTTTTTTTTTTAATCCTGGATTACATTTCAAATTCTATCCAAATTTTCCAATCTTGCGTAGATTCCAAACAAGTCACTTATCAAGATTTTGAACTCGGGTAAGTAGAATACTCACTATGTTGGTCTCCACTGTTTCAGAATCTATTCTTAATCCTTTAATTTGATTCAATCCTTCTGCATATCAAAATCAATCAATGTAATAAAAAATTTGCAGAATATGAGAAGGGAAAACACACAATGTTTATTTCTCCAACCAGAAAGATCGGTACAAAAGATTATAAATAAACCAGTGAACATGGATTACTGACCTGCCAACATTTTAGCTTTCTTATGATCACCCTCGAGCTTTCCAACATTCTCTTGTAAAGCAACCAAAGCAGCAGCACAAAGAATACCAACCTGTCTCATGCCACCACCCAAGGTTTTCCGGAGCCTTCTAGCCTAAAGAGCAAAAAAGGAAACAGTTTGGATTCTAAATTTGTGTGGGATAGTGCTGCTGTTATTCGTGAATGCAAATCTATCGTCGTTACCCTGTTAATGAAGTCTTTGGATCCGACAATAACAGATCCAACCGGAGCACCGAGACCCTTTGATAAGCACACCTGATTAAATAACAATTCAGATGCATCAAGAAAGTTCAGTTATTGCATAATAAAAACCCACCAAAAGACATAAATTGTCCAAGTTTGTCATAAGACCACGAGTAACCATACCGAAACTGAATCAGCAGCCTGCACAAGCCTATGAACAGGAACACCAAGTGCCTGAAAGACCAATCTCTTGAGATTAGATGGCTGTTCCTTATATGCGTTTATCACTAAGAGGAGATATGCAAAGAATATATTTGAATCAGTAAAGGGTATGTCTTTTTCTCATAAATACTGGATGCATACAATTAAATCAAACATATTATGACATAATTATCATATGACATGTAGACAAGATGTGTGAAAGGGTCGGACATAAACTACTGAAATGATCGTTCCGGACATATTTAACTTCATTTAATGGACAGAAGCATTAATTGCAGTGAAGCAGAAAATAAAGTTAAGCCTACCAAGAAATACGTAATAAATGATCTTGTCAGAGCTCTTCTCAAATAGAAAACCTTCTAAAAATCATTTCAAGAAAATTACAAGGTAGTAAATATGTCCTTGAAATTTCCTTCTCGTATATTTACTCTTCTAGTTGATTTTCACATACATTTCATCGAGCACTAGTTTGAAAATGATAATCAGAATTCCATATGTGAAGAATATGTTAGGATGGTATTCCATTCAACTGTGTGCATTCATAAAATTTGAAATATTTAAAAGGAAAAGATTAACTCACAACTGCTGCATTGAAAATGCGAGCCCCATCAATATGAAGCTTTAAGCCATGCTTTTTGGCAATCTCTCCAACTCTGTCAGTATATTCAACAGAAAGGCATCTACCACCGCAGCTGCAGTTAAAAGGCCCATTTATGAGAATAGTTAACCACGGGGAAAAGCAACTCATTATATAATAGCCTAATAGGTGCACTAAACAGCACCATGTCATAAGAATAAAGGAAACAGAAAGCCTCATGAAAGACTATAATTCTTCCATTTCCAAGAAAGAGCAGTATTTAGTCAACTCTAAGCAGAAGAAACCAAGATTTGTTAATAATAGCTTCCACAATAAGAATATATTATCATTTTTCACTTTCTTTTCAATATCCAAACAAAGGATAAGTGCACTATGATTTTCAATAGTTAACCAAACAGAGTAAAATAATGTTCACACAAACTGATGTAAAAGTTCAATTATACTGTATCTAGTATAGCAATTGAGAAGCATTCATGTGACGCACTCAGTTGTCACAGAAAAGCAGAACACAATACTTGAAGCATAAAAATAAAATTCAAAATAACTGCTCAAACCTTCCTATACAACGAGTAAAGTTCACCGTCCAAGTCAGAAAACTTGGTTCCAACTATATAAGCATCCAATTCTCTCTTATGATTGGAGTATTCAGAAATACATTGAGGCAGAGAAACCCCAGCTTCCGAACTTAATATACAAACCTCTTCCAGAGACTTCTTATGCCAACAGTGCAAGTATATGATGGTATCATTGAAACTCTTCGAAGCAATATGGAATAACCAACCGACATTAAATAATTACACTGCACATGCTAAACCAATATCATGGGACCAAAAAAGTACTTACTTTGCTTGTGAATTCTCCAAACAAATAAGCCTAGTAGTTGGGTACACAAGCTCTCCCTTTGGATCTCTGATGGCAGCTTCAATTAAATCAATATCCATTGTTCCATCTTTATTGTTCTTAACGGTCTTTGGATGCACACCTCCAATTGTAGAAATGCCACCATTCTCGTAAATATGAATATGAGAATTGTCTCCTAGAATGACTTCACTTCCCCTTATGTCACAATGAACAAGCACACTAATGAGGTTACCCATCGTGCCTGATGGCACAAACAGAGCTGCTTCCTTGCCCATAACTTTTGCCATTTCTGTTTCTAAGAGGAATGCAGTGGGATCATATGCTAATACATCGTCATCAACCTCAGCGTTTGCCATAGCAGTCCTCATTGCTTCAGTTGGTTTGGTGACAGTGTCAGATCGGAGATCCACTGTTCTCGTTACCATTTTTGCTGAAACTGATCCAAAAACAAAGAATTAAAGGGGAAAGATCAAATCAATTGATTCTCCTTTTTAAAGACTAAAAATGCTAAAAAAGGGTCAAACAAAATCATGATTTCAAATTCATCTCTTCAAAGAAATCAATGCTTACAACATTTTTTTTCTGCCACCATTGTCGGATTTTGCCAGTCCAGAAAATTTTACTTAATCAAGAAACTTCAGTTAAAAAGTTCAACGCAATGAAAGAAACGAAAAAATAACCAAAGAATTCGTGATATATGCAGTAAAACACTTTTCTCTTCTTTAATTTCTTTCTTTCTTTTTATTTCCTAAAGAACGTAACATCCACAGATTGTAGCACCAAATTACAGAAATATGATTGTTAGCCAAATCTTAAGAACTGATCAGAACATAATTTGAGACAATGTTGATCCTCAATTTACGTGTCTCTTTTCCCAGCCACTGGTTTTGCCGAAATTTTCTGGTCAACCAAAACATAGAGTAATTGTCCTCTTCCTGCCCAAGTTCATTAACCAACGGCCATATTTGAACTATTCTCAAGGAAATTTAAAAAATTTAATCATAAACCCAACAAAAAGGAGGGTGAGAGAAAGCAGGTCAAACCTTTCTAACCTCCTTCGTTTCACTGCCTTTAACTCAGATGAAAAATGCGTCAGATTAACCAAAAATTCTCTCCCTGTATGCCAAAATTCCCACTTTTCAGCTGAATTTCAGGAAATTTTCTCCTCTGAAACGGTAGACCAGTTGTTTATATTCTGCAGATATGCAAGAGTAGCATAAACTTTCAACAGGAGCAAGAAAATTTATTCTTAACTGCACTCTAACCCACTACTAGAATAAATTAAGATATGATATAAAAGAGAAAGCAAGAAATAGAGAAACCGACATATAGCGAAAAGAAGAATCAAGAATATACTAGTGCAAAAGCAGAAACTACTTTACACCGCTCAAGGCTACTCAACAATCTTCGGACTATATCACTTTAGGTAACGAAAGAAACCAACAATCTGTATTTAAAGCTTGCCAAACATATTCTCGTTCAATAAATTTTTCAGCAAAAACAAGAAAAAGTTATTTTGTTTCTTCCGAAAGCAAAAATTCCAAGAAACCCGCCCCACCCCACCAATGAAACATGAATATATATGCATGCATTAAATATACATACGTGTTGCTTCGTAGCGTGGCCACCTTTGGATTTTGGACTGTAATGATTTTTATCATACAAAGGACAAGTTTTTGGTAAAAGTTAAAAGAGAATCACATGGAAAAATTGAATCGGAAGGGTTTGATAGCATCCAGAAATGATGACAACCGCAAATTAACTTCCTTTCCTTGTATCTCCTTCCTTGGCTTTTATAAAAGCTGGAGGATTGGACGAATCCCCTTCAAATGTCAATTGTCAATATGGT
The DNA here is from genome assembly GCA_035590515.1 of Trichilia minutiflora. Lineage (NCBI taxonomy): Eukaryota > Viridiplantae > Streptophyta > Magnoliopsida > Sapindales > Meliaceae > Trichilia > Trichilia minutiflora. The sequence continues at coordinate 2,980,253 of JAVXUL010000009.1, read as the reverse complement.
TACCTGTAGTAGTGGACAGGGCTGATGAGTTTGGTTTTTATTTAGGTTATGACGGCAACGGTTTCTGGATTTATGAGTGGTGGCTTTAATTTTGCAGAAGAGAATTTGCATTTTGCTTCCATAAGAAAATGAACACGCAAGGAAACTCCAGTTGTAAAGCATGATAAGACAATTTTTTTTTTCTGGTGTTACCAAAAATTTTACCTCGCAGTTAAAAATAGTTTTCTATTTTGGGAAAAATATTTAGAATATTTCTCATAATAATTTTAGAAAGAAACAGTATCAGATTGAATTATTCTCTTTTGATAATTACAATTACAGCAGATATATGTAAATAGGCTTTCATGATAAAAGTTTTATTAAATACTACTCAAGTGAAGAAAGCAGTATAGGGTATGAGTATCGTTTAGATATAAATCTCATCATAAATTACCTGTATTTTTTTTTCCTTTATTGCAGTCTTCTTTTCCGTCTGTACCAGGCGTTTATCCTCAATCTTCAACAACCAATCAGTTTCTTACAATTGGACATGTATACATGTGGCTATGGATAAACAGCCAGTTCAATAAACAATATTTTATCACCCATCAATCATATTGATTAATGGTAAATAAAAGAAATATCATTAAATTAATGTAATTGCCCTGATAAAAAGCATTTCTTCAGGTTGTACGGGGTCTAAACCAAGTATAAAAAGAACCCTCGAATTTCTAGATTACAAGAACCCTGAAAGCAACAGAGAATCTCTAGATTCAAAGAATTTTAAAGATCCTACGTAAAAGGAATGTTGAGCAATGAAATAACTTAGTACAACAACAGCTAACAAATATATTTTTTTTTTAATTTCTAATTTTTAAAACTTACACGGTTTTCTGGAGAAATAATAGGACCACATATGAAAGAAGAAGAAGCCAAATCAAGAACCCAACCAACCCCACTGCAAGCAAAGGAATCCTCGTCAAATTTTTTCATTTGAAGAAATTTATTTTTGCATCATGCATGACCGCATACTATAATGTTATATGATAAACAAATTAAATAGCGAGAATTCATTATTTTACACTATAATTATTAGAGCATAAAATTTTTATTAACTTCAAACATAATATTTATGACATCTTTGAAAATAATCGTAATAAGCAGAGCATACCTGCTAAAAATGCTTCGCTTGAGGGGAAAGCGAGAGGAGGATGGGAATTTAAAGAGGTTCTTCAATGGCGAGCTAGCTTAAGTTATCCAGGAAGAGGAGAGGAGTTTTGGTTCATTTGGACACGTATGTGTGCGTATGTGCTTAGTTGGAATGATAAATACTGGGTTCGTTGGATTTGTCTTTTACTTTTGTCAGTGGCGGCAGTTGAGAGCTTGGCTGGAATCACAATCTTCTTCAAGGCTGCTCAAGAAATAATACTAAATTTGGGAAGGATGGTATTGGAATTCTGACGAAGGAATCATGCCGTTGTGAACATTAAAACAAATACATAGAACAAATTAATTAGATTTCAAATAATAGTACTATGTTATTACTAATAACAAGCATGACATGTGTAATTTTCGGAATTTTGATCACTTTGGAATATGTTTTACATTACTATAATTTTTAACTCGATTGTGTTTAATTGCATAAATAAATATTAAATCTTGGAATAGCTTTGTTTTCAAAATTTAATTAGTCAATACTCATTTCATTCTCTACAAGTATTCAGCTGACAAACCAAAGTCCTACTACAATTCCTCAATTGAGCAACAATTGCACAGTACATAAGACTTAATTAAGGTCTTTCCTGGCTTCCTTTTACCATTCCCACAGAAAACAGAGCTCATTATGTGTTCCATTTTTTATGAAAACACATAAATGGAAGAACGACACTCAGTCGCCAATGTCTCGCATTTTACTCACTCAGAAAAGTTACATTAGGAACTTACAGGACCTCAACCTCGTGCTGGTTAGAGGTTTTCAGGTGTTTCTTGCAATTACGACAATATTCCTTTAATACCCGGTTAACTCAATTCATTCCTTCGCTTAGTTGTTCAAAACTGGCAATATCATCCATATATCCAATCTACTTGTCCGTAGAATTTCCGTCGGAAGCCAAATTTGCATCATGTTTTGCAGTTTCTTGGATAATGCTTTTACTGGCTTCTACCACATTCTGTTGATCAACAGCTGGATTCACCTTCACAACCTCTGAATCGCCTGCTGTATTAACAGCCACCCCGTCAACCAATTGATCATAGATATTGACTGAAAACGTCCCCTCTGCAGAAGAAGGTACCAAGTTAGATAAGCTTGCATCCATGGTGGGTGTTGCATGCTCCTTGCCTGAACCAACATCCACGTGGGAAGTTTGCTGGCCTGAAATTTCATCATGAGGCGGGTCAACTGGCATTGAGCTCCCAAGTTCCTCTGAAGGTAAGGACTCAGTGGTTTCTGAAATTTGGTCAGCAGCTTCAGTTGCTGCAGTCTGAGCCTTGGCCAACTCAAGAGCATGTTTCTCTGCAGCAATTTCTTCTTGTCTTTCTGCTTTTACTCTGTGTTCATCCATGAGACGGCTTATCCTTTCCAGCTCAGCTGAGAGATCTCCATAGCACTGTTGCAGCGTTCGCTCAAGCACCTTTTGCTTCTGAACTTCCTCCCATAGACTGTTTATTCTGTTTGATGATGCCAACTGTTCTTGCTTCTGCAAAGCCTGAAAGCACTCAAGCTCTGTTCCAGCAATCTCCATCCGCTTGACAGTTGACTGAATTTGATTATGAAGATTTTCAGCCCGTTTCTGATCATTCAAAATGCCAACCATTTAGGAATGTTAAACTCTGATTATACACAAGGCAAATTGAGACAGGCTGCTTTTTTTTTTTCTTTTTTAACTTAAGAAACAAAGAAAATTGTATTAATAAAAGCAAAAGGATAAGAGAGAGACACAAGATTAGCTGTCCATAAGTGATAAAAAGAAAAGAATAAAGACAGTCACAAATTATAATCCAAAAGCTACTTGTGAGTATCAAGTACATCCATCCTAAACCCAAAAAAACTACACAAACAATCTGAAAACCAAAACCCAACCTATACAGCTTATTATTTGCTTGGTCAACATAATCTGCAGAAACCATTTAAGCTCACTATAGTGGCTACAGATACTGCAGTCCTCAAACTGCATAAGGACATCTAATGTTTTATAAACTACGGGTGCTATAAATTTGTCAACAATCAGAATTAGAATGTCAACAATAAAGTTCAAGATTTGATTTTCAATAATAAAATCATTGCTGGTGAAAATACTACAACCTTTTATTATTCTACCCTAATACCATGCCGATCTTCCATCATTAAGATGACACCATTCCCCATTGACTATTGAATTTGACCCTGTGGCATAAAGCCTCAGAAGCAACAAGTGTAACTCGACTTATATCTCTTCAACTACGAATAATATTACCACTACACCTATTGGTCTATGTAGCATTACATTTGAAAAGAAGAGAAAGCATTGAACAACTACAAGCCCCTTTTACAATAACCATATCTCATTTACCACATATGCAGAACTATAACAAAGTGCCTTGGTTTGCTATTCGAACAACGAATAAGTTCTCAAAGAAAATAGATCTAAGTAATCCATTAGAAGCAATTACAACCAAATTAATAGAAGAAATAACAGAGGAAATGACCAGCAGGCATACCACAACATACCTCATAACCTTGTGTGAGAAGTTTGACCTTCTTCTCAAGGTGCAAAGCCTTCTCCTTATCATCATCCATCTTCCTTTTTACAATCTCAAAATCACTCTGCAAAGCTGCTAGTTTCTCCATGTTTCCAGCAACACTTGAGAGACCATAAGCATTGCGGGTAGGAAAGTACATGAGATCGTTTAGACAAGTATTGTGTGCTTCCACGAATTCATCGAGGGATTCATTTTCGTGCCCCATTGCCACACGAAGATACTGAGCCTCTTCTTTTATCAAATTATCTGCCTGCGAACACCACATTAAAAAAAATAGTCTTTTATTGTTTATTCTACCTGCCTGATAGGCCTCCTATGAACCCTAAAAAGAGTAAAAGCTGACTAAATTCACCAATTGTTCTTATTTTGATATTTTCTGGTCATAGCATGATTCTGGTTTTACTCAAATAAGCAACTTTTTCTGCCTCAAAACAAGTCCTTGCTTTCTTCAAGTTTTCACTGGGTGTTTTACGGATATCCAAAAATATCCAAAAATAATATCAAGCACATACCAAATCTATGAACCCAGAACTTAGAATAAAAATATAATAAACAGCATAAGCATCCTAAAATTCAGTACAAGTATCCAGGCAAATTGATAAACAGCATAAGCAACTTAGAAATTCTGTACAAGTATCCAGGAAAACTCCAGCAAATGGCAGATGCATTAACATAACAAGTAGCAATGGTCCCTTGTCAAATCATACAAGACAAAAGGTTCTTCTCTAAATAAACAATTAATTTTAAATAATAATCAAAGAATAATCTTAAAATAATAATCAAAGAATGCAATACAGATTTCAAATTCAAGAAATAATTCCTCAAACACTCATCGAACTCAGCTCCAAGATTCGAAATTTACAGGACGTTGTGCTACTGCTAAGTCCTCGCTTGCCTCTCACTCTGATCCCTCGGTTAGTCCTCTCTTCCACTGGCGTTCACTCTCTCTTTCCTATTCGTTCGTCTTTCCTGTTCGTTCGTACCAAATACCGATCGTTCAAGTCCTTCGGTGATGGGTATGGAATGTACAATGTTTGGATTTTCACTGGTTACGGTAGAAATGGTGGGAGAGGAAGGAAACAAATGGGTTAAAACGAAGAAGGAAGCAATGTGCAACGTATTTGACAGATCCAACTTGAAATGTATTCCACAAATTTGAAATCAACGTGAGAAGAGGTTTGCAGAGAGATAATGTGTTGTTTAGAGAGAAGAAACAAATGGGTGTGGGAGACGAACTAAAGAAAAGTTGGGTATTTAAATTGAAGGGTAATCTTGTCCAAAATTAAAATTAATGGGTATTTTGATGCATATTTTTAGAAATTAGGTATTTCGGTAAAGACCCCCAAAAAACTGACCATTTTGATAAATTTCCCAAAACTTTTCTTAGATTTCCTTCAACTTAGCCTTACTGGTCAAAGACGTTGATGCCAATGTCTTTTAAAAGTCCAGATTCCAGGCCAAGGAACTACGATAATAGTGAACGAGAGTTGATGTGATGTTATTATATAATTATTTGTTATTATTATAAAAATAAAAGATATGTGACAGTAATATAATTTTGCAATATTCATTTGTATGATTGAATTTATTTAGAAGTATTGAATATTTTTAAAGATGTAATTAATTTCTAGAAAATGATTAGCAAATACATTATTGTGGAAATTTTGATGTTTCCCAAATACTACCTTCATGGATAGTAAACAAGGGAATAACCCTTCATATATACAGCTTATTCGGGAAAGGAAACTAATAGAAGAAGGATCGATATGGTGGCTGATTGGAAACTGGATGAAAGTTCAGGCGCACAAAGATAAATAGGTGCCACGACCGAAGCTATTCAAGCCATTCTCTCCTGTATCCATGAATGAAGACACAAAGCTAGCTGAACTACACAAAGGGAACGGAGAATAGAACGAAGAGAAAATAACTGAATACTTCATTGAGGAAGATGGTGAGGAATAATGAAGATCATCTTAAAAACAAAACAAGTAGAGGATGGCCCGGTATGGCACCTCGACAAAGGTGTGAAGAGTGGCCACCAAATAGAAGTAAAAGCAATTCAAAACACGGGGCTAATATAAGGGAATCCACAAGTTCCCCGCAAAGTAGGAATTTTTTTTCTGGCGTATTGCAAGGAATTGTTACAAATTGCGGTAAACATCAAGTAATGGAAACTGTGCAAGGAAGAGATCTGTCATCAGTGTAGGCGGAATGCATAAGATGTTTATCATGTATTAAAGTGTTGTAAGCGAGCAAAAATGGTGTGGAGGGAGACAAATTTGTGTGTGTGTGTGTTGGGGTGGGGGGGGTGGGGGGGGGGCGCTGTAGAGAAAGTAGATCCGACGAAATTCTCAGTTTTATGTAGGGAAATAGCCGACAACTTGGATAGAGCTGAGATGAAAATTTTTGTTGTCATTTGCTGGTTCTTATGGATAAACAGGAATAATTCTCTTCCTATCAAGATTGTTGAGAGTTCAGATCACACATGATCCTACAAAGGGCGAAGAATGAGTATTATAGGGAATGACGAACAGGGATTTGAGAAACAAGCAAAATCATCTAAAGAAAACACTAAGACGAGAGTTGAAATCCACCACCAGCAGCTTTTTACATGTATAGCAGTGCCTTTCAAAACACAGGTGAATTAGGTGCACTCATCAAAGACTCCAGAGGGGATATAATGGTTGATAAATCAGACGAGGTGCAATAGAGATGTAGGGTAGCTGAAGCATCTGCTATCCTTGAAGTGCTAAGGCTAGCAAATGATGGAGGGTTGCTGCCTGTGATTATTGAAGCAGACCCCGCATCAATTATAGCTCTCCTGAAGCAGAGATCATCTTGTGTCACCGAGCTGGGTCGAGTGTTTGAAGAGATTCAGCCTATTTGTTATACTATAAACTTGAGTGATTTTGTACACATTTGAAGGGCCGCAAATGCGGCTGCCTACCGTGTACCGTCTAGTTAAAATGACTTCTCTATGCACCAAAATCTTTGTCTAGGAGAAAGAGGTTGTCTGCAGGTAGTCAGGATTTTTTTTTTGGCTGTGCTAAAATGTTTTAGTTAAATACATGTTTAGAAATGCCGCCGCTTGTCTTTTCGTTAGAGTAGTTGTGATAAATTGTCTATGGTTGAGACAAATTCTCTTTATGATTTTCAGAATTATCCATTATTTACTTGTCATAATATTTATAACAAATATCTTTTATAGTTTGAAAGTAACAAATATTATTTTAGTAAGATCGATAATAAAGACTTTGATTATATAATTCATTGATTTTGATTATATAAATTCTTGATTTTTATTATATAAAAACTCTTAAAAGTAAATTATTGAATTATTTTTTAAAAATATTAAAAATTTTAAATTAATTTATAATTTAATACTAAAAAAATTTAATTTTTAATTTTTAATTTTTAAAAAATAAATTAAAATTTTTTTATTTTATATTTATAAAATTTATGAATTTATTTTTATTTTGTAATTTAAATTTATAAAAAAATTTATTTTATTTCTATTTTTAAATTTAAATAAAAATAATTTAAATATTTTTATTTAAATTATTAAATGATTATAGTACTTTACATTATAAAAAATATAATTTATGAATTTATATTTAAAAGTGCACTTTTAAAAATAAACTTATCAAATACTAATCTAATGGTAAATATTACTTTTGAATATTGTACAATATATATATAAGAAACAAACATTTCTATGAAGAACATCGCACGGCCAAATTCTTCAAAAACTATATGAGCTTATCGTTATAAAAATTTGTTGCTCACTTGCTTCCATACGTAATAATAATGAATATAAAATTTTTAATAAAAATAAAAATTAATAATAATAAAAATTTATAGATGAAAATATTATAAATTATAAGTTTAATTTAGAAGCTCTTATGATGGCCTGTTGGCAAGGATTGGATTTATAATCTTAAGGTCCTAAATTTGATTTTTACCCTACGATTTTTTTTTTTAAGTATCAAAGAAATTAGATCAGGGATTTTAATTTGTATTTGATATCATTGTATGTAGTTTTTATGCATGCACTATTTGATTTAGGACACCTACAAGGTGATCCGTGAGGTCCCTCTTTCAGAGAGTTCATTGATCCCGTGTATGTAGTTCTTGTGCACGCACCCTATGGTTTAGCATACCTACCAAGTGATTCGTGAGGTCCTGCTTCCAGAGGATTTGTCGATCCCGTACTCGACTGGATGTCTCGGTGATAGTTAATATAGGAGTTTTCCCGTGCTTGGCTGGATGCCTCGATGATGGCTAATATAGGAGTTTTCCCGTGCTCGGCTGGATGCCTTGGTGCTGGCTAATATAGGAGTTTTTTCGTACTCGACTGGATGTCTCGGTAATGGCTAATATAGGAGTTTCCCCTATATACAAAAAAAAATAAAATCAATTTAGTTTAAATTATTAAATATAGTATATTTTAATAAAAAATTAAATATGATATATTATAATTAAAATTAGTAAGTAAAAATAAAAAATAGATAAGAATAATTACTAAAAATTTTATCCTTGAATTAGTATATGATGAAAATATTTTATGTTAAATATTTAAAAATTTTAAATTTAAGTTAATTTTAAATTTTAATTTATAGATTTCTTTTGCTAAGGTTTCATTTGGTGTTGTAATATTTAAAAGAAAAGTAAAAAAATATTTAATAATACTTTATATTGATTTTTGATACATAATAATCGTAGTTTAACGGCAATACTAAATAAATCTATGTAATTTTCTTCAGAAGAAAGGAAAGGGGAGAGAAAAGAATCCCTACAGGGAAAAAAAATCTTTGTCTGTCACAGTGGAATTCTACTGAATTGGGATGAGTTTGAAGGGAAGCAAAGATGGTTTTACAGATATTTACAGGAGAGAGATGGGTTTGTCCCGGCCAAGAAGCGTAGCTCGCAGATTCTCTGCTTCAGAGGTTCCAAATTCTTGCTTTATTTTGGGTTTTAATTTTTGAATATCTTAGTAGTCATAATTGAACTAAGTTTAAACTGAGAGATATAAAACTTTACTGGATGCAGAGATAATCAAGTTATATTTCAGAATAAAAGATTTGTTAAGGTCAATCAAGTTTAGTTCTTCCTCCGTTTGGTAGTATAGGATTTATTTGTTGATAGATAAGTTGAGCGAGAAGAGAATTCTCTAGTGTTAAGGGTTGGATCAGTTTATAGGGATTGGTATTTTGACGTTGTTGTGTTGTAGGAGCAATTTTATAATACAAGTTTTTGGACCATAGAATTGTTTTGAATTAGTAAAAATTACTTTGTTTATATAATGATCCCATTGGCTTGTCAAATGTTCCAGCTCAATTTTTTTCACACATGATTACATGAAGAAAACTCTTCTTTGGGGGGAAAGCAGTCCTAAGAAGTTCTCTTCAACGAAGAAGAGTCCTCTTCAGTGGAGAATCGGAGAGAAATTCTCTCACTTGAGGAGAATATCCAAAAACTTTTCTTTGTCCGTGAAAAATATCTTCAATCAAGAGAAGTTATTTTTACTAAAGAAAACTAAAGGAAGATTCTCTTCCATGAGCATCTATTTGTTTATATTATAACCCTGCTTGAACTGTTGTCAAATTACTACTCCCAATGTAGGCTAGTGGAGAAGATACATGACAAGGCAAATAAGGCATCTAATGTTGAATTTAGATGCAACAACTGTTCTCTTCATGCATGTTCAAACCATGGATGCCCACTTTCTTGTGGTAAAAATATAGCCCGCTATCTATGACAAAATGTTTAGCAGCATGTATGTGAAAATGTAGAAAACTGAGCTTTGCTACAACCACTAAGGATTTGCACTTGTGGAATTAGTACCCATAATAGAATGGTTGGTATTTCTCTCATGCAATTTATTCCATTAACTTAAACTTTTGAAAGTGTCTTGTGGATGTACATGCTATGTTGCTGCATTTTCCCCTTCAATGAAGTTAATTGCTGCTTGACAGATCAACATGCTCTGTTAGTAATGACCAGCCCTTATTTTAGTTTATTTTTTGGTGCAGGTACTTGTGAAGCAAATCAATCTTTGTGGGAAGTTAAATGGTCACGAGGGTTGTGTGAATGCAGTAGAATTCAACTCCACAGGCGATTTTCTTGTTTCAGGTTCTGATGACAAGCTGGTTATATTTTGGGATTGGACTGATCGGAGTGAGAAATTTTCATATGTATCTGGCCACCATGATAACATATTCCAGACGCGAATTATGCCATTCACTGATGATCGAAAAATAGTAACGTCTTCTGCTGACGGCCAGGTGAATGTGATTGTAGATGCTTTTACACCTTCTTGTTATATCTTTTCTTGTTGATTTCTTAGGCACTATGTATATGCTGATTCTCTCAACTTGGCCATTGGTTTATTCATCTATGTTTTCTTAAACATTTTGGGTTGTGATTTATTGTAATATTTATCTGTATTCAATGTGCGTTGACTGCTTTTGACTCTCTATTGTATATTTTATCGTTGTTCAATCACAAATGTTTCTTGAAAAAAGAAATCCACTGTAAATTAAGCATATTAATGTTAAGTTGTTTATTTGGATAGCTAAAATTGAGATTTCTCTAACCGTGTTAATGATGCTGTTTGACTTCATAAATTTTCATACATATGATCAGATTAAGATAGCATTTAGCAATCTACATCTAACACCAACCAGTTTATGTGATGCTTATACATAATTTTCTTCATGTTTCAACCAATGTGAACCATTAACCTTCCTTGTAGGTGAGGCTTGCCCACATCTTTGAGGATGGCCGGATTGATACAAAAAAGTTGGGGAAGCACCAAGGCCAGGTGTACAAACTGGCTGTGGAGCCTGGAAGTCCCTACATACTCTATAGCTGCGGCGGAGATGGTTTTGTTCAATATGTCAGTCAATTTTTTCATATGAATATTGTGAAGCCTCTTATTCATTTATATCAGTTTCAGAGTTACATAAGTTCTTTCTATGTTGCAGTTTGATCTGCGAAGTCATAGTGCTACAAGGCTTTTCTGTTGCTCCTCATTCACAGGAAACAGCAATCAGCCCCCAAACAGCATAAGCTTGAATGCCATCGTAATTGACCCGAGAAATCCCAATTACTTTGCCATAGGAGGTTCTGATGCATATGCTCGTGTTTATGACATAAGAAAATGTCGATGGGATGCATCAAGTAATTCAGATACGCTTGTGGACACATTTTGCCCTCGCCATCTCATTAGGAGCAACAATGTCCACATTACCGGATTGGCCTATTCTAACACTAGTGAACTGCTTCTCTCTTACAGTGATGAGCTCATATATTCGTTTGAGAACAATATGGGATTGGGACCCTCACCATTGTCTATCCCTCCTGAAGATTTGCAGAAACGTGAAGAGCCACAGGTTTATTCCGGTCATAGAAATTCACGGACAGTTAAAGGAGTGAGTTTCTTTGGCCCCAACGATGAATATGTCATGAGTGGGTCTGACTGTGGTCACATATTTATGTGGAAAAAGAATGGAGCTAAGCTGGTTCGTTTAATGATAGGTGACCGACACATAGTTAATCAGCTTGAGCCCCATCCGTATATTCCGATGTTTGCTACTTGTGGATTTGAAAAGTGTGTAAAACTCTGGGCTCCAGTGGCTGGTGACTTTCCTCCATTACCCGACAATGCTGAAAAGGTGCAACTCTAAGCTTCTTGAAAAAGATAACAGTTTGCAATTGTGTTTCATTTGTATTAGATATGGACGTGACCACAAATCTGATTATGTTTTGTTTTCACGTTCTGTTAATGTTTGTGAACAGGTTATGGAGTCCAATAGGCAGGGCAGGGAAGACCATTCACGGATCACGCTTACCACTGATGTTATAATGCACATTCTACGGCTGCAAAGGCGGCAAACATTGGCATACATGGAAAGGAGATATAACAGAGCCGACATTGAAAGTGATGGAGAAGATGATGAAACTTATGCTCTAGGATTTTCAGATAGTGATGCTGAGGGTTTCGAATGAAGTGGAAATGCTTGATTGGCTAGATTTGTAATTTATGATAACCCTTTTTTTTTGAATTTCATTGCCATATACCAAAAACTGAGTTTTTGTTTTTCATTGAGGACTTGTTTGTTTGTAACCGTATAATTGATAAATTGTGTAATTAAACATTATATGATCACGTTTAACTATAATTATGTAATGTTATATTTGGTAGTATAATGTGTAATTATACACTTTAATTATAAAATTAACTATTTTAAATATAAAAATAATTTAAAAATAAAATTTTATTATTATTAAATTTTAAAATTATATATTATATATAATAAATACATAATTTATATTCAAAATATCTATTTAAAGTATATAATATATATAATATATTCTCAAGTTTATTAATCATAAACTCAATTAAAATTCATCAATTAAAAAAAAATTATCAAATAACATCCATAATCATAAAAATATAAGAGTTAAATATAGAATCAATAAATATAATTATCAGTTTATTGAATAAAATAAGAAGATAAGTAGAATATGATATATAATTTTATTTAATTGTTTTAATATTTCACATTTGATTAGTTATTCTATCTTTGAGGTTATCTATATATTACTTGTCAACATCTGTTGGTACTTTGTTAAGTTTATCATCATTATCTGAATCAAACTATCATTTTATGTCTTCTTTAAAGTATGCATAATCTCAATTCCATTTAAAAATGTAATTATGAAGTATACAATAAATTAGCACAATCTAACCTTAATTTTTGATGACATATAGAGGAAGTGTTGTTAATACAAGAAATCTTCTTTTCAAAACAACAAATATTTTTTTCATCACATTTCAAAACTTTTAATATTGTAAATTGAAGAGTACATGAGGTACCTATGATCCTTGTGTTTGTGTCCACTCTCTCAAATAATATGCTATACTACGATATAATGTTAGAAAGTTCTTGGTATTTGTATAGCCTACATTAACCACATAACATTTTTCTAGAAAATATCACAAAAATTAATATAATTCACAAGAAAAATAATAAAATAAAAAAATTTGAGTAGGATAATGGTTTTAATAAATTGTCATTCGAAACTTTTTAACCTATTTTATGATCTCTCCTAAACAGTATTTCTTAACACTCTAGAATCCAAAATGAAGCTCTCCTACCTAATAAATATATATTGAAAGTTCATATTAAAATTGTGAGCCCCGTGTTCATATCCCAGGGGTATATCAATCATTTTACACTTCTGCTATTCGTGCATTTGTATTCATCTCATACCATGTATGCGTGTGAGCGAGTTTTCGTAACTTAGATTGAGAAATTGATTAGTTAAGATAGAGTTTTGGGATCGTAAATGCAGGGACCTCAACGTTATTAAAAGTATTAAATTGAGTGGGATTCCAATGATATTTTTCAATTTGGGAGTATTAAATTGAGATTTTAAATTTTGGCAAGTTCGGTCGACTGAATGGGTAATTCGTTCGATCGAAATTCTGACCTTCGATTCGGTCGCCCGAATGGGGGATTCGTTCGACCGAAGTGATGGTTCATTCGATCGAACAGTGAATCGTTCGACCGGTAATTTATAAGCTCTCTGAGTACTATTCATACCAAGGGATTCGGTCGATCGAAGGGGTGGTTCGGTCGACCGAATCTTCGATTCGTTCGATCGAATCGGCGCAAAATGATGATTTTGCCCTCTTCCAGAAGCTTCCTCCTTCAGTAAACTTAAGGGAAAAATTATAATTTCACCCTTTTTCTATAAATAAGGGTCCTAGGGTCGAATTTTTCAGCTTGGTCTCCTCTTTTCTTCTTTTCTTTTCCTCTCACGTTCTTCCTCCTTCTCTCTCTAAACCTACCCTCAATTTATGCCAAAATCTTGATTTCTTTTCGCATACGACTGGCATTCCACGCATCTATCACTTCTGGAGTATCAATTTGGCGTTTGGATCGCGAATTTGGAAAAAGGGGAGCTAGGGTTTCAAAGTTGAATTTGGGGGTTTTCGGTTTCAAGGCGAAATCGGAGTAAACCGACCACACCACGAGATTCGTAGCTTCGATTTTATCACGTCTGTATGTTTATTTCGTTGTTTTAAGCATTTTTGTTCGAATGGATTTCGTATCATTTTTCTTAGATTTCTTGCTAAATTCTTAGATTTTATGCGTAATGTGAGTTATAAAGAAGTCGTAGAGATCGTAGGAAGCTAGAATTATAATTTCAGAGATTTTGGAAAAATGTGAACAGTAACTCCGGTTATTATTCTGGCTACGGTATGGGGCCCACAACCCAAAATCGCGTATATTAATCGAAATGAGTCATCTTAGCCATAATGTGGGTCCATGGTGGTATAAATTGGATGATTTCGTGTATAATAGAAATTTTAGGTAAATTACATAATAGTTCGCATATTAAAAACCCAAAATTTAGCGTGCATTCCATGTATTCGAGCATATACTTATTGGAGTGTGTAATTAATAGAATTGTTACGTGTTTGGTTAGGCGACGGTTCGAGGACGAGGCGTTCGCGTGAGTCGCCGAGAAACGAGGAGAATTAGGGAGTGTATACCCTCTCTAAGTTATGAGTGGACTTAATTCTTTTAATTACTTATGTTTCTTGTATCTTTTAAATTGATTTTAAACTTATTTTCAGTCTTAGGGCGATAGAAATTTCTATTGAATTCACATGTGGCAGAGTTGGATTTTGTTGTGTGGTGGCTGGGAGAGCCCCTTGTTTGTGCTAGAAATAACTCTTTATAAATGTTTTTATGAGTTTTATGTTTTGATTGTTATGATGATTATG
>JAVXUL010000009.1:2943126-2959691 GCA_035590515.1 Trichilia minutiflora | reverse complement strand
TCAATTCCAGCAGCTTTAAGTTCTCTTCTTTTCTGTAAAGAAGCAAGCCTCCTGGCCTCTTCGAGCTGTTTCTCCCTGGCCTTTCTTTTTGCCTTTTTACCCCTAGTGTTAGCCAAACGAGCTCGTGCTTCAGAAAGCATTTCCTTCTCATCTTCATCCATATCAACAGGATCTGGACGTGCAGGCTTGGATTCTGGGTTTGGATCAATCTCCCCAGGACGCAATTTTCGTGGATCATCACCTGGTTCATAGTTCTCATCCTTGGCACAGGCTGCATCAAGGAGTTTCTCATACCTCTCTAGGCACTGTGAGGGAGTACGGCCAACAATTGGTGCAATTGTTCTCCATTGGGTAGGCATGAGCTTGGCAAGATGAAGCAATTTCTCATCCTCTTCTCTGGTCCATTCAGTCTAGAAAAATCATAAAAATCTGTGAGCAGTTTCCAGAAGTGAAAAAAAAGAAAGAGAGAACAATGACATAGATTAAAGGGGAAAAAATTTAAAAGACGAGAAAAAATAAAGAACATTGTCCAACAACATAACTAACGAAAGCAGTGATCTTGTAGACAGTAACAAGATCATCGTTCAGGAAGAGAACTTTTCTTTCTCAAATGCCAACATAATTCTCAAAGAATCAGATGAAATTTCATTAACGAACTTCCCACACCAACTTCATCCTTAAATTTTCTCCATTAGATTAAAGTTGTTCAAGCAGAAAAACTTAATACTAAGCAGTGCAATGAAACAATTTCTTCGCTAATCAATCCATAAAGCAGCCAACAATCTCAATGTACAATAACCAAAGAACCGCTAATCAGCCAATCGTGAATGTAACTACAAAAAAAAAAAAAAACACAATAAATTTCACCATTCCATAAAAATATGTATCAATCAAATTCTTCATCTGAACTATGTCCTAACTCTCTCTGTAAGCTACAAAATAGAAAAGAAACTACCGCACACATCTCCCAAACCTCGGAAACTAAAAACTGCACAAAGAGATTTTAAGTAACGTACGAACCTTTTTGATGGAGGGATCAAGCCACTCGTACCAGCGAGCTTTGCACTGCTTCGCGGATTTACGTACCAAGAGCGAGGAGATACGAGCCCATTGATTCTTTCCATATTTCATAACCGCCGCTTTGAGGATCTCATCCTCCGTGTTCTTCCACACGCCTCCCTTTATCATAATCCTCATCTTGCCGAACTTTTGATTGATTCAAATCCAATTAGTGTGTGTGATAATGTAGTGAATCAAGGGACAGATTGGATTAGATAAAACCCTAGCTAGGGTATGTTAGTGTGTTCTGGACCTTCTGGTTCGCCGTGTTTTAAATCTGTGCGAAGGATGTTACCATGGTTGCCCCGTAGAATAGGAATGGAAAATATCATATTAAATTATTAATGTTATGATACAAATCGGATCCATGGGATGTAAATGGATTTGGCAGTGTGGGTTTGGACTAACCCGAAAATATTATATTGATTTTTTTTTTTTTAAATTTAGGAAAAGATATTAACGTCCCAGCCGTTATTGTTTTGCATTTAAATATAACATAATTTAGCTATTCATATCAAATTTGTCCATCACTGCAACTTTATTTAAAATTATAGTAATTGTGTTTTATATTTAAAAAATAAAATTAAAAAAATATATTAATAACATTAATTTTCATAATAAAACTCATATTTTTTTATATCAATATTTTGAGTTTTTATCTCGTAATAATAAAAGTATTAAAAAATAAATATATTAATTTTATTTCTAAAAAACATAGATTAAAATTATTGAATATAGATATTTGAATAAGTTTAAAAACATAGATTAAACTTTTCGAGTATATAAATTATTTATAAGCATATAATATATTAAATAATTAGTTTTCAGATATTTATTTTCGAATGCTATAAAAAAAATTAACATATTAATGAGAATTTTTCAGATTTATAGATTTAAATTTATTCATATTCTATATTTATTGAAATTGTAAATAAAAATATTACCGTAAGGAAATTATCAAATTTTATATTAAATATAAAACTTCTTATAATTTTTAATGTTATAAATTATGCATATTTTGTTTTGTAACACTATATTTTTCAAATATTATTTTAAAGAATATAAAAATTATTTTAAAAGATATAAAAAATTCATTATCTTATTTTTGAAATATCACTTGATATGTAAGTTTATATTAATTTGGCATACTTCAAAATCCACAACAATAACAGTATTTAAGGTATATGATATTATATTACTTTTATTATTTATCCTCAAGGTTATAAAAAATTACATAATTATCAATAGTTAGAAATTTCTTACGCCATTATTTTAAAGAAATTACTGATCGAAATAACAAGTAAATGTAACATGATGAAGCGCATTTCACTGTTTTGGGTTTGGACAACAACGGCAGAAAATGTTGTTTTATGTGAATGAGGTTGTCGCACTTATTTAGCAACAAATCACTTCCTCTGAAAAAGTGCTGCTTCAAAATTCCACATTAGCAAACAAGAAAATGGCTTCCGCTTCATCATGTTCATCAACTGAAAACAACTGACCGCTTCATGAAGATCACAAGTATCTCTGGAATTCTGGAAATGTGAATGCTGGAGATTCTGAACTCAAAGTTGCATCTACCAGAGTTGAGAATTGGTATTTGAACAGCAGGTGATGCTTATTTGTTATCTTGGAACTCTTTAGGAATTTTCATGTCCAAACATCAAATGAAACAAATGTAACCTTGCTGTGAGATTCCATCACCTTCAATTGCATAGGTATTTATGGGTTTCATCTGTGTACAGATCTAACACCTTGGGTTTTCTTTCAAAATTACTAACAATTGGAAGGAAGTTAGGAAGTGCTTTGTGGAAAGCAATTTGAGCTCAATAATAACAATCGGTGAAAAGGCCAAGTGTGAAAGGATCGGAGAACGGGTTTCATATCAAAAATATAACCAAAATTACTTTTGCTTGGTTAATGCTCATATTTTAAGATTTGTATCTCATTTACAAAATTTGACAGCAAAATTAAGCAAATACTGGATTACTGGGTAAACACTGAGCTCCAAAGTCCCGAGCATTCTTCAATTGATTCATCACCGATAATATGATGCCATTATGAAGAGCAAAACTGCTGATGAGCCAGTGACAATTAATTCCTGCACAAAAATCAACAGATAACATAATTGATTGTTAATTGACCAGATGAGCAAAAATGAAGACAGTTAGAAGACCATGTTTGTAATTGAAACAGCAGAGCTGATACTGAAGAGTACCATCTATACTTGGAAAAAAAAAAGTTTAAGACACAGATTTTGGACAATATTTAATGAACTTTGAGTTGAAAATGTGCACAACTGCACACTGCATAATACATCTTAACTAGTTTTATCCTTTCCATAGCTGTATCGATAGAAGAAATACTTTTAACCTATAAAATAAGTTAATGTCAGTACCTGGTTATTGTAAAGGACAGCAGGTATGAAGCCACCGGTAAATTCAATCAAATTCAAAAGACCAGTGTATGCCTACATGAATGGTACAAGATATTAGCACCAACAAGGAAGAAGAGAACAAAAGCCTACTACCATAACTTCAAGGCCACAACTAACAGTCTTTAATATTGCATGCTGCACAAGACAATGCAACGGTGATATTGGTAACGAGAACAATCCAAATATTTTAAAAGCAATAATTTCTGGGTGTCCCTTTTAATTCAATATATTGCATAATATAAAAGACTTCACTCAAAATTTCTTATCATCTCTTGGATATTAAATGGTTAAAAATAAAAAGACCATAAAGATAGTTGTGACGGAAGCAATGATGTACCAAAGACTGTCATCAAACACTAGAAACCTGAAATAGAAGATACCGAGACAATGAATTCTTTGCTTATTAAGATATTCCATTTTTCCAACTCATTATCATGAGTGGCTACTTTTAATATCAAATCTTGCCTAAGAGCTGCATGCTTCTAGTAGCATTTGCCCATACCTCATTAATAAGATATACGGTTAAGCAAAGCGATGAAGGTTTGATCAAGCAGCCAGGACAGGAAGTAACTCGAGCTAGGTTGCTCTTTGACAGTTTCCATACCAAATCAGAGCATCTGATCGTAAAATTTTATGTCACCATGGATAACACAAGATCATGAATATGATATATGGTTAACCATAGGAAGGGAAGGTTTGATCAAGCAGCCAGCAAAGATACCAAGTCCAGCTATTTCTATGCAGAGAAATACCAGCACTCTACTGAGTAGAAACCTCATAAAGTGACATATTATAACATACAAAAAGCAATACAACTAATATCTGGACCATCTCAAAAAATATTTAAAATCATACAGCAAGATGCTGGACAATATGTAGTACCAGAGAGGAAACAGCAATGCAACTGAAAACTAGTGCCAGAGAACGAAGAATACGTTTTCCCATTCGAAATGCTCGCCCATCATCTTCAGCATCTTCCTGCAGACAAGATCAACTTGAATACTGTAACAGACTGGAGTAATTCAAATGGATAGGCATTGTCAAGAGTTCCTATGCAATGATGAAACATAAGATAATACACAGTCTAAAATAAGACGATAAAACGGCAGTCCCAGTAGAACTCACTGTAAATGCTGGTGATACAGCTGGCTCAAAGCTTTTCAACTTCTCGAAAATTCGATAAACAAATGCAAAAGCCAAAAACTGCAATGGCTTATATTCAGCATAGCGTTTGATAGCAATCCAAGCTGTCTGCAAGAAGACAAGTAAATTGATGGAAATCAAATAAAGGATGAAGCAAAAGTTCCACAGTTCATCAATTATACTGGAGTAAGGAAAACAAATGAGCCAAATATGTGTACAGTAGCTTCGGCTGTTTCTTTTAACCTCCAACAACAATGGGCAAAACAAAATACACAAAAGCATAAAGGTAACCATTCTAACTGTACTCACAAATGCAGCAGATATTGCTAAATTGATACGCATATCTTGATCACTGGACCTGGTAAACCTGAAAACAAATTCAGATCCACAATAAGCACAATATAGCAAAACGGACTACAGAACAAAACTGCAATGCCACCATTTATTTCAGGAATATGGTGAGATAATCTAGCATGAGATCATTCTACAACTGTTTAAAGTGTGGATGGCCCAGAAAACATGATAGCAGAAGATAAAAGTTTGATAGGCAGGAGACCAGAGATAATTATCATAAAATATGCAATGTTCTCCTTTTAAATTCATGCATTATATGTACAGCATTTCCATTATCTGACAACAAAATATTCTTTGTATTATCATTTTCATTGGGAAAACAATGAAATCTTCTTCACAATGTATGTAAAATTGAGACTCCAGATAACTACATGTCTACATCATCACAGTGGCGTTTCATCTTAAGGTTCAATTGACTGATGATGGCAAAACTACTAAATAAGGAACAGAGAAAATAAGATTGACAAATAATTAACAGCAGATGATGCTAGAGGAACTATTTTATTATTCTTTCACAAACCTTGGCCCCCACGGTACAATAGGCTGCTTATCAGCATATTTGATATCCTTTGAAACCTGGATTGCACAAATATGTAATAAGGATAATGATTGTATGCAATAACAAGGTGTGAGAATGAATTCACATCTTTGTGCAGAAATCATATAGGTATATGCAAACAAGTAATAAAGCATAGAAATTTTGATAAACCAAGGGAATATATAAGGATAAAACAGTCAACTTACCAAAAATATATGACATTAAATAATTTAGCACATAAGCGGAAGTAAATTAAAAAGTACCCAATTTTTTGAGTTTCTTTGAAAAGAAACACTCCCTGCACTCACCAGAAGAGAAGAAAGAATCTTTGAAAATGACGACTTTTTAACTAAGCTTCCTTAAAATTTACCAAGTATTATTATCTCAATACATAATGGTAAATATAATTCACAACTTATAAAGAAAGATGAACATTCAAAAATAAAAACCCAGAGAATGGAATGAAAGTGGCACATAATAGGCAAATCTTTTCATGAGGAAACTCAGTAAAATCAAAAAGAAAAATATAGTTTGACAACTGGGAAGCTACCTCCAAGAAATTACTCCATAAAAATATTACAAAAATGTTGTTCTAATCACAATTATCCAAATTCGTGCACCCTCCCAGGGGGTCAATGTGTTAAACACAATGTAAATTATTGGTTTCAGCTTGTCAATTAAAGAAAATTCAAATAAATCAAAGAAAGGTACAATACCTTAACAGAACCAAATGTCACACCCTTCTTCCGTTTAGTTAATTGTTCCATCATGAGTTTGTCATACGCCTTCTCAAGCTGAGAATCATTCACAAATCACAAGATCCTAAAGTAAGGACACTTCCTCATTTTCTACACAAGGATTCACATATATGAAATAGAATGTTAAAAAACAACTTTTATCAGAAGGAGATCTTTTGTAGTCAAATATTTGCTTTATATAGAGAGAAAGAGACAGGTAACCTACGCGGGAAGCAGTTGCTTCATCATTGTTTCTTTCAGCTTCCTTATGTTTTTTTGTATATGTAGCTTTCACCATCTCAAATCCCACAATGGGGCTCACACCCAGAACCTTGAAAGGACAAACATTTTAAAAATGTCATTGACAACCATACTACCACTGAAACACATACCAATAATCCATTTACTTCTAACTTCAACTCAAAATTCAATCTGAACCATAATTACCTCATATGGATTCAACTCGCTCTCTGAATTAGAACTTCCTGCAGCTGAGGCAGCAGCACAAATCACACTTCTATTCCATGAAACTACTCTAGGAAACCTGTTAAATTCAACCACCTACTGTTTTAGTCATGCGTTCAATGCAGGGAGAGGTGGGGCAGGGTAGGCGTTCAGTTAAATTTTTATAAACGTTTTACTCTTTACATGTTTTATGATATAAGAAGGGAAAAAACAAAAAACAAAAATAATAATAATAGTAACAAATGGTACATTAGCTGCATAAGCTATGTTTGTTTAGTGTTTTCACGGGTTTCCTCCCGTTACAAACCAAATAGGTAACTTAATATAGAAAATAATGTTGAAATTCAGAATTAAGCTTTCTTTTCTTATCCAGCTTTACCCAAGTAATCATTAACAAATAGATTTCAACCAAGTAAAAATTTACAAACTTTTAGCCCTTATATGCAAAAACAAGTTCATATTGAATAACTTCCAAGAACAAGCAACCGGCTTTAAAAAGAAAAAGAAAAGAAACAAAAGGGATTCCCATGAGATGAAATGAATTACCCGAAAAAAGGCGCGAATCTTGAAGCTGAGGGTTTGATATTACACTTCCTTAGTGATATTTCGGGTTTTGGACAGTGAAACACATTGGAGACTGTCATGGCCACTCCTTTGATTGTTTCTACGTGTATGCAACGAATATTTCGATTCAGGGTTTTACAAGGTTTATTCGCTTGAGAGTTTGTAGAAGATGGGAATTGAAGTTCGTTTGAACCGTATTGGATCGGGTCGGGAGTCAGATTGATTTGAATCAAATCGGAATTTCCGTGACCGGGTCGGATTGAATGGAAGGTTTATTCAAGAATTTTTTTACCCTGAATTATAGAAATATCAAACAAATCCTTAGACTTCGAAGCCATGGTTTAGCCCAAAATTTCCTCTTGGAGATTTTTTTTTTTTTTGAAATTCATCTTTCTTATAAATCAAAATCAATTTAAGATTTTTTTTTTTCGACTTAAAAGCAATGGTTTAACAAGTTATATCATATATTTTCACAGAAAATACAAAATTAAGAGGGTATCATTATTTCAAATAAATTAATATTTTTCATTTCACAAATAAAGATAATAAAAATTTGTTTAACAAGTCTTTGTATAAGATTATTGATAAATTGAATATGGATATAATTTTTTTCATTTCTAACGAAAAATAAGAAAATACAAAATTAACATTTTTGTTTAACATGATTTTTTTATTACAGATTATTAACCATATCTTCACCATTTTCATTTTAGATCATATTTTTAAAATAGAATACTAATTTTAACCATATCTGTTTTTAACTAATTTTGAAGGGTTAGGCTTTCTTAATTTAATTAAGAGAAATTGAAGTCAATAACCAATTTTCTTTTCTTTAATTCCAAAAGTAACTGAGTACTCAAAAAATATATTTTAAAGTTAGTCAAAGATATAATATGTAGACAAATTTATCATTTGTATACTAATTTTGAGAGTTATAATTTTTATTAATTTTAAAAGTTATAATTTAAACTGATTTTAAAAGTGTAATTTATATTAATTTTGAAAGTATAATCTATACTGATTTTAAGAATTATAATTTATACTAATTTCAAGAGCGAAAATTTAAACTGCTTTTAAAAGTGATAACTTTAAGAGTTTAATAATTTAATTAATCTCAAAAATAAAAATTTAACTAAGTTTGAGAGCAATGATTTTTTTTCAACCGTCTGTTTTGTATGAATATTTTTTAAGCAAAAACATACCCATTCCCAATTAATTTGTAATTTTTTTTTTACATTTAAACTATTATACAATATCTAAACTTTTATATACATGCTTGTTTTGTAAAAAAATTCTTGAAATTTTATATATACAAAGGCTATGAGGTAATACAGGAAAAAAAACATTTACTTAATTTTAAAAACATTTTTGGGATAAGGATAATTTTGGAATTATTGCATAAAACATGTTTTTTTTGTGGCAATTTTTTTTAATTTTAATTTTTTGAACTTACATCTAAACACAAATTTCTATCAATTAATTTAGAAAATTTAAGATTAGATATAACTTAAATGTAGATGCAACCTTTCCACTTTTAAGTCTCAATTATTAGATTGTATTTGGAATTAATAATTAAAAAATTGTATTTAAATTTAATTAAAAAATTTAAATTAAGGGAGCTTAATCTGATTTTAAATATGTTAAATTAAAAAATACACCATTAGTATTGGTAAATTTAAAAATATCCTGTAAAAATTATACTAAATGTGTGCACCAGTTTTAATATGTTTAAAGGAGTTTCCCAAACTGAATTCTTCAATTTCTCACACCATGATTTGAATCCTTTATTTTCTTTCAATCCAAAAAAAAAAAAAAAAGGACAACTAACTTTACTTATATCCAAACTGATGAATAATACGAGTTCACATCATTATTCTTCAACTTTTCTGAAAAAAAAAAATGCATGACTACACATAATTATCCTAAGCTCTTACGCATGTCTATTGAGTTCTTACACAGCAGCTTCCATCAAAATATTGTACCAAAACTCCATTACGTCAGAACTTTCGTAGTTTATGGTTTCATTTGAAGCAACATCTCTTGTTTCATATTCCACTTTAATTCCAGAAGTACTACTGTTTCTGTAAGTATCTGCAGTACCCTCACTGGAAGCACAACATTCAAATTCTGGTGGGGACTGTGGTTGAAAGACCCGGCTATCGTCAGGATTAACTTGGATTCTTTGATCGGTTGTGATCAGATTCTCTGCTAGCTTTGATATTCTTATTGCATTGTTGATATCTTTCCGGAGTAATCCCTGATCATCAGATTTTTGTATGGTGGTGATCGAATTTTGTTTCAGCCTCTTCTTCAAGTGACTGTGCCAATAATTCTTGATCTCATTGTCTGTTCGTCCAGGTAATCTTGCAGCAATGGCAGACCATCTGAAAATAATACAAATCACATTACATTAATTCATTTGTAAGTTTAACATTATAAATACACACATATGTAAATGCTACACAATGTCGGCTTGTCTTGTATACCATGAATCAGGATTCTCTTGGGATCTAAGCTTCACTGGAATTTGTATTGAATTTATGATTGATAGTTAATAACAAAAAAATTAGTACCTTAATTCAAGTTTAGTGGAGATTAAGATCTAGGAAAAAAAGGTTATGGATCATAACCTTAATTAATTTATGTGAGGGAAAAAATTTCTCTGGTGTGCATGCATGCATATATGCAAATAATGCTTGTAGTTCTTATTGTTGCTAGTTTCATGGGTAGTAGAAAGAAAGATCGAGTCTTCAATTTTCACAAATTAATACTGCATGTTCATGTAAGAGAAAAATAATATACATAATAAATACTTCAATTTTCACGAACCTATTTCCAAGAATATGATGTAGCTTGAGTATAGTTTCTTCTTCCTCTGTGCTAAAGTTTCCCCTTTTAATATCTGGTCGTAAGTAATTTATCCACCGAAGACGACAGCTCTTTCCACATCTCAATAAACCTACATAAATTTAACAAGAACCAAGATGTTATACACTTAGTATATCGCAACAAATATTGCATCTATCCTCTTGAAGTTTTCTGAATATAAGTAGAAAAGAAGTGACTACTACCAGCTTGTTTGGGAAGTGCACGCCAATTTCCATGTCCATAATTTTGAATGAAAGAAACCAATATGTGATCTTCTTCGGGAGTCCATGGTCCCTTCTTCAATCCCATCCTCTCACAACAGGGAAACCTCACCATGATTCTACAAATCTCTTGCTTTAATTTCTTCAACGATAATGGTAGCTAGCTGTTAATGTTTCTTTCTATATTTCATGGTCATCAACGGCGGCCATTTTGTGTGTATATATATATTGTTCAAGAACTACATGATTAAATTCAAAGCAAAGTAAGACCGCACTTTTTCTTTTTTTCTTTTTTAATGTTACATGGATCAACGTTGATCACTAAGAGATGGGCCATCGAAAAATTCTTCGACAACCGACGCATTTGTGCTTGGTGTCAAAGCAATAATATGACGAGATCAGTTTTGTCATGTCTCATTGTTCACAAGCCGCCTTTTTAAAGTTTAAGCATACAATGCTTTAATTGATGTCCAAAAGTCAAAAATTACGTGCCGCGACGCGAACTATCCTTCCGATATTCGTTATCCGATCTGTGGCCTTTGTTAGTATCTGTCGAACTAAGGTTACTATGCTTAATTAATTATAAGCTTGCATTCTTATTATAATTTACAAAGAAAAATAGCTCTACTTTCTATTACATTAATTACTTGTTTCCATTTAATTTGGCTAGCTTCCAAACAGCAGTTCGCGTTTCGTGTGCTAAAGATAATTAATTTTGATGAACACTCTCAATGCATCACCAGTTTTTTATTAGATTTTATCATATGTGTATTAATCCCATTTTAATTGAGAAATAAACACAATAAAAAATAACGAAAATATATAGTACCGTATTAATGCAATAAGAGTATCTCCTGTATATAAACAAATTACTATATATATGGCCGAGGCATAGACAATTGAAGTGAATTAAATATTGAGACATATATGATCGATCCATTAGAGAGAAGCACATTAATTTCCATTTACCTATTCATAAATTTTCGTTTGAAAATGTGCATCCAAGATAGATAGATAGATAGAACTCCCTGTACTTCGAATCATTTGCATGCAAGTACAATTATGTGTATAAGGTTTCTTTCATTGTAAATTACTTGCTACAAGGATATGAAAAACAATGTGTATTATTATATATAAAAGTATTCTTTCCTAATTGATGATGACTCATTTTGGATTGGTCGGCTTGATTTTTGTTCATCAATCATGAACAAAATCTTGACAATGAGCTGCCCAGGATCTTCTTCAAGATTTTTCTTTTCCTTTTGCAAGCAAAGTCTGCCAAAAAAGCTGCAGGATTGGACCACGCGTTTAATTGATTTTAAGGAGTGAGAGAATACAAGAAAATGAGTTATTGTCGCAAATGCCTGTAATTTGTAAGACTAACAAATTAATCCGCAAATTTACCAATTGTCTCCTATTAATTTCAACCATTCCAAGTTTAGCCAAAATTAACATATTCGCAAACTTTCATCATTAATCCTTACTTCAATGTATATCAAATGAAAGAATGAGATTTTTTTTTAAATTTTCAATATATGTATTATTAAGTTAACAAAAGATTTGATAAATTGATAATTTTAACCTTAAGTCTATAAAATTTTGGCTGATTTATTTCGATAACACAGATTAATTAGAGAGAAATGATAAATTTGTAGATTAATTAATTCCTTACTTTTGCAAATAATAAGTACAAATTTGATAATAACCAATAAAATCCCTCTCTTTACCCCAATGGATTTGGCAAGAAAAAGTAAATGCAACCTTGCACTGCCATTAATTAAAGAATTCTAAACAATTTTGTTGTTTCTTCCGCTTGTGTTTTTAAAAATAATGAAAATTAATTATATTAGTAATCGTTTAGAATAATTATCAGGTGATTTATAAGATTTTATTTTTAAAGATGCATCATCTCATATTCAGTTAAACGTCTTGATAATGGTTGGATGTAAATATTTTTTTCGTATAAAACAAAACAATTGACCAATTGCACTTCAAATCCTATTCTGATTTGACTTTATCAATTTGATTAAGAACTTTGAATCTAATAGTATTAGTAATTAGAGTTGGATCCTAGCAAGAGCTTATTTTATTCAAGGCTTGACTATCGGTGGTAAATTTCCATTAATTATTTGGGTTGAACTCAACAACTTTTCATTCCACTTGTTGAGAGTTTTACTTTCCCAAAAAAATTTTTATAATAAATATATTAAATAAATAATATTAAAAAATAAAATAAAAATTAATTATACAGTACAAAAATTTATATAAAAAATTTTTATACCCAAAAAAAAGCTGCTAAAGATGATAACAAAAAAAAATTATTATATAAAAAATTATTATAAGTTTATAACTATATTTTCAATAATTTTTCTCTCACCTCAATCTTAATAGACCTCACTATTTGATTAATGTTTAATCCCAATAAAGTTAAGTCTTCCAAAAAATTTTCGGTTGTCAAAGACTTTGATTTTCTTAAGTTATTTAATAAATGATCCAATTTTCCTATATATATAGTGAGTAATAATCTATTTTTACAGTTAGTCATTCATTTTCTTGTACAATTTAAACTCTACTTTGAATAAGGTGAATCTTGTAAGAATAAAAAATATATTAAAACAAAAAAAAAATACTAATTAAAAGAAATAAAATTGTAACTTTCTGAAATTAGAATAAAAATTTTTATTAAAAAATGAGTCATATTCTGATAATATCCACCTTAACCAGTTTTTTTAATTTGAGTGATAAATTATAATGAAATTAACATCCATCTCATTGTAGGGAAATGCAATTATGCAATGATAATCTTTGTCAGTATATGAAATCAACCTTCACCTCATTATAATGAAATCTTCGGCAGCCTTCACTTCAAGTCATATACTACCATAATGTAAAAGTAGAATAAAATAGTAATTTTATTGAGAAACTACCATTACTACCATAATGAAATGCAACAAACTACCATTGCCAAAAAAAACACACACACACACAGACAACCCAACCTACTAGTACAAAAAATAAAATAATAATTTTTCTTAAATTAGAATATAATTCTTATTGAGAAACAAGTCATATACTAATAATTTGTCTTTGATCTTGCAACCTCTTTCGATGTATCACAATTCATAGCTAAAAGAATTTTTCCCAGTTGCTATTATACCCTCCATATGTACAAGTTCCTTTAAGCATTGCCTATCTGTGAAGATAATTTGAATTATATAACTCTAGATTAAATTCAATCATATAAAGGACCGGATTAATAAGATGAATTAACGCTAAAAGATGAAGAAATGCAAGAAACAAATCAAAATCAACGTGGACAATCAACCAAGATCGGCGTCGGTTTTAGGGCCAATCTTGGGCGGGTGATGAAAACGGCATTAGACTTGGCATCGGTTCTTAGGCCAATTGAGGAATGGAGTTTTGGACTTCGTGCAAATAACGTCGGACTTATTTGGATTAAAACAATAAATTTTAGATTTTTTAATTCAATTAGAATTGGTTTAGGGTTTTTAAAAAAACTATAAATGAGAGTTAGCTTCTCAATTGAAAGAGAGCCTTGAAAGAGAATTAGGAGACTAGAAATAGCAAGAATTAAGGGAGAAGAATAATAGATTTAAGTATTGTTCTTGACCTTGTAATCATTAAATCTCTAGTTAATAAAATTTTTCTTCTCTGTTTATCTTATTCTTAATTCGTGTTTGTGTTTTTACCTTATAAATTATATTATTTGCTTTATTATTGAGAGTTATTAAGCGGTTGTGTAGCTTCTATGTTAACAAATGTTCGAAAGACTTGTTGGTTTTGTTGAACTTTTCTCAACAAGTCGTATCAGAGCTTAATAAAGGAAAAAAATTAAAGAAGACCAAAAATAGGGAACACTAAGTTTATCATTAAGAAATTCACAGGGGATGAGGATTTCAATCTTTAGAAGATGAAAATGAAGATACAAGTCTTACTCGAACATAAAGGCCTAGACTTGGCACTTGACAAAGAAAAGGCTAAAACCATTGAAGACAAGCAAATCCAGAGAAAAGTAATGAGAGCTCTAATCTTGTCATTATCAAACAAAGTCTTGAGAGAAATTTCAAAAGAAACCATGGTTAAAGGGATTTGACAAAAGCTTGAAGATAGGTAAATGGTAAAATCTATGACAAAATGGTTATATTCGAAGAAAAGAAATATACATTCTACTTAGAAGAAGATGGATCAATTAAAAATATCTTGACAAGTTTAACAAGTTAATGTTGGATTTAGAGACAGTGGATGTGAAGGTAAAAGATAAGGATCAAACTCTCTTGGTATTGACATTACTTTCTTTAATAGACAAGCATTTTATAGATACTTTACTATATGGTAGATCTTCAGTGTCTGTAGATGATGTCAAAAATACATTAAGTTTCAAAGAGTTGAACAAGAAGAATTAGTATAAGGAAAACACTTTGGATGAAGGGCTGAATATTAACAAAAGAACAATGGCTAGAGACTATAGAGAAAAGAAGTCATATAGATCGAAGTCTAGAGATAGAAACCTAAAGTGTTTCCATTGTCATAACAAGAAAGACTATTAAACCAAACAAAGAAGGGGGCAAGATTGTCATGCCCTGACCCTAGTTGGTCACGTAACAATCGCCGCGAATCTCAGAAATATATCCTATCACTTATAATACACCCCTATGACCCGCAAGGTATTAGTACCTGTTTTCAAACTCATTTTCAAAGATAAAATCAATTAGGATGGAAGATTTTCATACACATATAAATCAACATCAATATTTTCTCAAAATACCTTACAATCATAATACATATATCTCTTGGTCAAGCCAAAATATCCAAATCATATTATTATAAATATTTTTTTGTATAGTGAACCATAATATAAAAACCTTAGTCGAGTACCTGAAAAGCTTTGCTAAATCACACTTCAGCTACACTATACCGCGTTCGACTATATTAGCCTGAAATGGGAATGTGAGAGGTGAGTATTTTGAAAAATACTCAGTGATTAGACAAATAAACAAAAACAGAAATCAGAGGCTCATACACTGATTATGAAAAATTCTCGTTATCATAAAATCAATCCTAGTGAAATGTAGCATCATATACATGTCTAGAAAATCAATATAACATCAAATGTGTATAGCCCCTCAATCTCTAGGATTCCATTCACTCCCTCTGAGTTGTATGGTTAATTCGCAACCCTGGTTGGGAATATGTTCCCATATATAATATCCCTTGATTTATAGGATCTCATCCACTCCCTTTGAGCTATATGGTTAATCCGCAACCCTGGTTGGGATTCTAACATATCAGTATAAGGCTAGCATACTTTAGCTTGGATATGTGGATCCCACCAATCCCACCTTGGATTGTATAGTCAATTTACACTCCGGCGTCTATCGGATTCCACTCACTCTATATGAGCTGTATGAACAATCCTCACCTATATATAATCGATAACATGGCACACGAAAATCATAAATTAATATCAATGGTCTATCAGGGCAAATCAAATAATTGTTGGCTCATAAGACCAAAAACATCATCTATGACTCACAAGGCTAAAACAATAGAATAAGACATGTTGACTAACAAGACCAAATCAACAAGTATGGCGCCCCGATCATTTTATACTCAACTATACCACATCATAAACACGTATAAAATTGGCCTCTGGTCTCATAATCACAATATCATAATATCAAGCACAAGCGTAATAGGCCTCCAGCCTAACATTCATGATAATCAAGGATTCTCAACAATCCTAATACTATCACAAGTAAGGGGTCAACCCGGTCACTACACAACATATATCCAACGCCTCCTCATTTTAGTGATATATCTACATATTCACATGTTATCATCTCTAACATTATAGTTATTCAAAAATAACATAAAATGAGACGAAGGGAAAGGAATGTGTCCACTCATAGTACTAGGGTGGGAAACCACTAGACCTGTCAAACGGGCCAGCGGTCCGCGAGCCGGCTCGGCTCGGCATTTAGGTGGGTTAGGACCAAAAAAAATTGGCCCGTTTAATTCGCGAATTTTTTTGGCTCGGTCCGTTTAACCCGCGGGTTAAGTGGGCCAGCTCTTTTAACTCGCGAGCCGGCTCGTTTAACCCACCTAATTAAAAAAAAATTAATTTAATTTTTTTTAATCTTTATATTTAGATGATGATT
>JAVXUL010000009.1:2909503-2927790 GCA_035590515.1 Trichilia minutiflora | reverse complement strand
ACGGGTCAATTTAACCCGATTCAATTAAATACTTAACTCAAAATAATCCGAACCGATTAAATCCGACCCGATCCGTTTGATATCCTTAGTGCGAAGATCAAATTTTATTAATTATGATCAAAATTCATAACTTCAGAGATTTTTTTTAATTAAAAAAATAAAAAAATAATTAAAATTATATTTTGTTTTCCTAGAAGTTTGTCTTTTGCATTTAATTCAATAATTTAAGTTAAAGTTGAAGAATTTGGCCTTGTTGGATCTTTAAAATGGACCCATCACCAATGAGATTCAGTCAATGAATGCAATTAAAATTAAGTGGTTTGATTAAAAGATTTCCGATTTTGATTTCATTAAATTTTGATTTCATTAATGTTTTTATGGACCGGTTGATAATATTACGTGGAATTTGAAGATAATTGTTTTTTTATTTTTTATATTATTAAATATAAATTATAGTATTATTGTAATTTGAATATAAGATTTAATTATTTAATCTTCTTTTTAGGAAGATAAATAGATTTCTTACTTACCATTTTTGGAAAAATGGACATAGATTACTATTTTTTTTCACTGCCATTTTCCGTATATTCAGAGGAAAAAAAAAAAGAAATTGTTTTTTTTGGGTAGATTCTTGTTGGAATAACTAACCGACAACTCAACTGTAAACCAAATCTTTTTGTCTGAATAAAACTTCGGCATGAATTACAAATACAATAATATTTCATGATTGCAAACAGATTCCATTCTTACATAGATTCACATGGAACCTCAAGAACAGAACATCTCGAGTGCCCACAGTGATCCCATTTAGTCCGGATCAAAATTATCTTATTCATCATAATTCTACTACGAACGGCTCCTCCGGGTGGACCAAAGAATTTGTAATACTCGGGTTAAATTAAATATTTAATTTAATACAAATAATTATAATATTAAAAAAATATAAATATATAATTAATAAAAAAACTTCATTAAATTTTTTATTTCAATGAATCTTCGACATAACTCAAAAAGAGTCTTTTAAAAATAAATATTTTATTTTAAGTAAAATATTTCGGATAAAATTTCTTAGCAAGACAAAATATAGTATTAATATCAGATAATTTAAATCTATTAATAATTCATAAATTTAAAAACAACAATAAAAAAAATTAATTTTAGTTTACAATATGTAAACTTCATAGTTATTATTATTTAAAAAAGAAAGAAAACAACTTATTTTAACTTGTATCCAACATAAAATATAAAAAGGTAAGGGAGAGATTGAAGGAAAAGACTGAAAGAGAAAAATAAAAAAAATAAAAAAAGGGGATTATTAATTTATATAGTGATAATTTTGTAGTTAGAATAGATATATTAGAATTAGGCTATATATTAATTAAGCCACATGTAAAAATATTTGGACTACAATTAGAAGAAAGTATGGGACTATATTTAAAAAAATTGAAGTATATTTAGAGAAATTTTGAGCTGAACTAAGCTACTTAGAAAAAAATATGGGATTATATTTAAAAAAAAAATGGGGGTATATTTAAAAAAAATTTGTGGCCAGGCCCGGCTTTAAATGGCTCCTAGGTGCCTCCTCCTCAGCCATCACTTTTCAGCTAGATATATGATACGTAGCATTTCAATAGGTCTTTCTCTTGATATATATGCCAGAGATTGTGGTTCAATTGTTTTAATTGACCTGCCTGATTTCTTTTGTTTCTTTTCTTGTATGTGAAATTTCATCTTCGATACAATCTTTGAAGTCCTGTTATGCAAGTTTTGTATTCTGTCGATTAATTTTGTTGGAAAATTATCATCATTTCTGTATTTTTTTCTGTTCGTTTCACCAACTCAACACAAACGCAATCTTTGTTGTAACTTCCACTCCCTAGTAATTTTGTCGGCTTGGATTCCACTGAAAAGTCGTAGAACCAATCAAGAAATGGATCACCATGCATGTTGAATTATAAGATCTATACCTACCCAATTAATTAATCATATATTTAGAAGAACATTATTACCTTCTAATGAATCCAACAATAGAAACAAGCAATCAATACAAATTATATGCATGCATGTATTGATAGATTCCAAACCCTTTGGACTTATGGCAAATCATTTCAAACAAAAAGAGCTTCCTCAAGTCAAGACCGTCAAAATCACACTTGCTGATAACGTTCCTGTTGGGAGCTTCTCCGCCATAAAACAAACAAAACGATCTTCAGATTTTGAAACCCTCGAAAGTACTTTTATCTATTCTAGCTAAGCATTACAAAAATAAATGTGCTTTCGCTTTCAGCAATGCCTACAATACTCCCAGCTGGAACCACTCCCAAAATCCTCATACTATACTTCATGATAAAATAAAATAGACAAGGTCATTAAGAGTAGTGGTACAACATCAATTTTTTCCGCCTCAGGACAGATATTGTTGAATATAGGCGTAATAGTAAAGAGACTAGTGTACAACAAAGAACAGAAGGAATGAACAACCTTCAATCTTCAAAACAGCTCTATATCCAACATATAAATTTTTTGCATCAGTTTCTTATGACATTTTTCAATCATCGCTCCTGCAATTTTTACAATTCACAATGACAGTAAAATCAGAAAGACCTGCAATCCCTGCAAGTGCACTAAGTCGTTAACCCAATGAAATTTGGCCTCTATCCAGCAAGCCTATCTGTCATACCTTGGTTCCAAGGAATGACTGCAAGGACAAAAAAAATTTAGAGTTAGCAAAAGAAATAGTAAAGCATGCAATAATTGCATTCAGACAATAGCTGGAATAATGCTCGATTATCCATCTTTTCACAAAATGTTGCCCAGAAATATTATGAACAAAAGAGGAAACAATGTAATGCCCCGTCAACCATAGTCTTCCAGTTGTGAAAAATTATTCACACCAAACAATATATTTTAGGAGTCAGATGAAATAATATCCTCAGGTAAACAAGAAAATAAAAAACCAGGCAAATAAGAAAAATATAAAAAGTGAATCCAAGTCTTGCATTTGACATGAATAAACATTTTGAAATTTGTTAGTGTGTTTTGGTACAAGAATAATTAGAAATTTGTTGGTTAATTAATGCTTTGAGACAAATGACTATAAAATGGGGAGGACAAGGGAGTGAGTATTTACGATGCCAACACAAAAACTGCAAACCCTATTAAATCACAAAAATGAAACTACAGGCTAAGGGAAAAATATAATGCATGCAAGCTAATCTTCCATTATTGCTGACGAATTCATGTCTTGGAAGGAAAAGCCTGCATCTACCTTGACTGCAGCTGGTGCATTCCAGGCTTGGCTGTAGTTGTGCTTCCAAACACACTGGCACCTGTTGAAGGCTTAGCAGTAGTTGTGCTTCCAAAACCAAACTTTGACTTCTTATCAGTAGGCTTTAAAATTTGGAAAGAGCACATTAATGTCTCGTCAACACTCATCATGGCTCCAGCATTATCAAACTCCCCGCAATAATTAGGTGCTGAAAAAATAGTTACAAGCTGTCGGTTGGCAAAGAACTCGTATCCATCCTCTACAACCTGAAAAAATATAATATTAGAATGAATATTTATTGATGGCATATGCACTAAACCTATAAAGGAGCCATATCCTCTCAGATGACCCAAAGAACTGCACAGAATGGACCAACCAGTGCCCAAAACAGCCAGATTCAAAGCTGCAGTTATATAGTCGAGGAGCTTAGACATTCTAAGGGAGTGAATGCCAGTCGGTCAATGCTCATTTTGTAGACCAATTCTTTTAAGAGACAAATAGGCATATAGAAGAGCCACAGCACTCACAAAATAACTAAATACTCCCAATTGAAAATGTTTATGGCTTTTGATGATAAGACAGAGAGGATATGATTCTAACTTGGAAACAGCAGGAAATAAGATAGAACAGCTATTTAAGGCAAAACCTGGTGTGCACGACAAATGAGATCCAGATCATGCTTCTCTAGAAATTCTGTCACTTTGTCAGGATCAAAAGTAAAAGAAACTCCCCTATCATTCATCCCCCAGCCTTGAACATCTGTACTGGGATCTGACCAGAGAAGGTCACAGAGCAAACCTGTGTCTGGTACATCAGTAGGGCGTTGTAAATTTCTAATTTGATCCAAATTTTGTAGGTCAGGAGAAAGCCCCCCATGCATGCAAAAAATCTTCTCATCAATTAGAGCCGCCACTGGTAGACAATTAAAACAATCCGTGAATGTCTTCCATACCCTAACGTTAAATCTTCTCTTACACTCATCATAAAAGCCATATATACGGTTTATGGAAGCGCATTCATGGTTTCCTCTCAAGAGGAAAAAATTTTCAGGATATTTTATTTTATATGCAAGGAGAAGGCATATTGTCTCCAGACTTTGCTTGCCTCGATCCACATAATCCCCTAAAAATAAGTAGTTGGCTCTAGGAGGTAACCCACCGTACTCAAAAAGCCTCAATAGATCAGAATACTGACCATGGATGTCACCTGCATTTAAAAACAGACATCATTTATCATGATGGATTGGAAGAAAACTTTCATTAAATGTTGACATGGAAAGTCTTGTGAGTGCCATCACTAATAAACTGGAAATGAGAATTTACATCATTGATAGACAAGGCATATAAATTGTGGTACACCAATTGGTTTAGAGCCAGATTAGTACCAACTATAGAACACTTACAATTTTAAGTTGCATGTATAAATGATAAAACAAAACATCAAACAGTGACAGAATTAGCACATACAGCCAAAACTTCCACTAAAGATGTGAATATCAAAATCTACTCCAGTTTTATAACACAATCTCTCCAACTGAGCTATAGCCTAACAGGTAAAATTGTGAAAAGTAAATTCACAGCCACAATTTCAAAAATCAGAATAAAATAGGAAACTACATTAATCACTGATATAAAGATGCGCAAATCAAACCATGAGTGCCTTGGCAGCAATATTCCAATGAAAGCATTCTAATCAACCAAAGGTATTGTGGAATAAACTAAGCACCGGTACACATCTGACAAATAATTCTCGCTATCTCTTTGAAGCATATATCTACAAGCAGAAAAGTGAACTAGCTCCTGAAACTTTGATTCAATCCAAACAAAAAGCAGCCAGCAGTAACTTTTATGGCGGTAAAAGATTGAAATGATTATCTGAGTCCACCTCCAGAGCACAATAAAGAGTAGAAAACTGAATCTCAACACTCACTGATGGTCTCATTAAGAACCACCAGCTCCTCTCACACCATAGCAAATTGTCAAGTCTCTAGAATAAATCAATAAAGGCAAATACATAAACCCAATCTCATCACTCTACCAACTAACACCTGAAGCTGCAAGAAATCACAGAGAGAGAGAGAGAGAGAGAGAGAGAGAGAGAGAGGCATGTGAATGGCCTTACTTGACTTCATTTTACTTGTATGGGCTTATCCAGAGTTATCTTAGTTACATATCACAGTTCATCCATCTAGCAGCAGTATGTTAGGGGTCAAGCATCAGCAAAGAGATTTATTAGCAGAAACAGAATTCTACATGAAACGGGATTAGGATTCTCAAAAATGCTAGTAGCACGGAGTGTGACCAATACACGTCTCTTGGCATAAGCTCAAACATAGTATACTGACGACCATTTAATAACAATGTCTTGAGTAAATGTTTCTATAGATATATACACAACTCAAAAAGGAATGAATGGTACCACTATCAAAGACTAAAATGATCCAATCAGCTCAAGGAATGAAAACTACTGCAATTGAAAAGTTATAGCTGCCAATGCTAGGCCCCAATTTGATCCAATACTAAATCACAAGTTCAGAAATATACACAACACAATTTGAACTAATCAAGTCATACCTTCTAAACTACAATGCAAATAAATTCTTTCCTTATATAAACTTTTAGAGTAATTAATAGTGCTAATGAAATAAAACACACAAAATGATGAGATGGTCAGAGTATATTCCTAAATCTAATTAACCACCGTAATATCACTTATTTCATCCATAAAGAAACATAGATCCATTGAGCAAATGCAAACCATTCCCAATTAAGATGAGACAATCAGAGTATACTCCTAAATGTAATTAACCACAGCAATATCATATAATTCATTCATAAAGAAACATAGATCCACCAAGCAAATGCAAAGAATTCCCATTTAAGATGCTTAATCTGCATCACAATTTTATCAATATAAAAGACATTCATACAGCAAAACCAAGAGATTCCAAAAGCACCAGCAAAACTTGGTCATCCATTGCAGATAAATCAACAACAAAAAGGCAATATCAAAAAAGAATCACAAAACTTAAAGGGCTCTTAAACAGACTAATTCCATCACAGATTCAACTAAAAACGTTCCACACTAAAGCAAGAAACCTCCCCAAAGACAAAACTGCAACTAAGAAACTAATTGGGGTTCATATCAAACACAGTGATATCCAGTGGATTTCCAAAACCAAGTTGCATTTTCTTAATTTCAAAAAAACATTTAAGGAAACATAAACTGATCACCATTACACTCAAAAGTAAGCAATTTAACAACAACAACCAGAAATCAACCATAAAACAAAAATGAACTATAACAAACCAGTTTCCTTCTAATATGTAAACTGTCAATTAGAAAGGGAGAAATATCAGAAGTCTCATATGATTGTTGGTACTACCAATTCAAGTCATTAAAATTGCACCAAGTGACAAATGACAAAACACAAACTACCCCATGAAATTGCAAAACAAAAACAAGCAAGCACGTACTTTGCTTCGCTAAACTATATAACAGTAATGGAGGTAATCAAATCAGGCATATTACCCAAATGATCTAAAATGATTATCAAACATAAATGTGAGGTTCGTCACCACACTGACCTTCATTCACAATCACATAATCCATATTAAACAATATGAATTATTCACAAAACACAAATAAACAAAATAATTGAGAAAAAAAGGAAAAGAGAAAAAAACTACTCGCCGAATATCACCATGCTTTACTCATAGATACTAAGCATCAGTAGCACGCCCACCACAAAATCGCTCAAAATAAAAATTAAATAAATAAACATAAGTTAGGCAGAAAAAACATATAGGTAAGCAAAAAATTTACCACAAATCTTGATTGGCGCTTCAAGCTCCAACAAGTTAGGCTGTTTCAAGAAGATCTCTCTCGACACCACACATAGCTGGCGGATCTCAGATTCCGATAACTGCACCTGCTTTCCGGGTCGACCCCGAACTTCAAGTAACCGATTGATTATATCGTCGAGAAGAGTTTGCTCCATTTGTTCCTTCACCTGTTTCCCGTTGAGATTATACGAAATTTGTCCCAAGTAAAGGTCAACGGTAGAATTTGGTTCGATTGACTGATATTTAAGAAGAAGAATAAGACGTAGGTGGATGAGAGATAGAGTGAGAGGATAACATGGACTGATCGAGAAGGAGAAATCGGTTTTGGCTTGGGTTTGTCGATGGAGATATGTCGTTCCGTGAGGAAAGTTACGTCGTTTTAAGGACGGTGGTGAGGCGTGGGGGAGAAATTCAAACCTTCTTTTGTTTTTTTAAAGGGGAGAAATCGATTTAAGAGAAAAAGTTCGAAAATTATTTTCGATGAAAGAGCGCAAGAGAGAGAGAGAGAGAGAACAGAGAGGGGAATTGGATGGAATCTTTTTGATAAAGAGTTTTTTAATAACGGTTGTTTGTTTGATAACCTTCTAGGGTTGGTCTGGGTAATCTATGAATTGGTACGGGGTAATACATGAATATCAAGCTCTCAAGTTCGATTATTCAATTTTTATTTTAAAATTATCTTTGTGAAGCCTATAAAAGGTTCAATTATAAATTTTATTTAAATTATTTTATAGAATATTAAATTATAGATTTTATTTTAATTATTTTTTTTGATAAATAATGATAGAATAGTTTAACTGATGTTTGTACCGATAGATTAATTTTATTTTTTATATATAAAAAAATTATTTATTTAATAAAAATATAAAAATAAAAAACCCTATTATATTTGATTGGAAATTTTAACAAAATAATTTAAATAATTTGTAAAATAAATCAAAAGATTTTTATACATTTTTATTGTATATAGAGAGAGAAATTTTATTTTGACGAGACGGTGGGTAAATGGATATCGATCCACCTCAGAAAAAGTAATCCAATATATGTATGGAGCCAGGTTTGAATTAAAGATTTTTTATTTGTTGGTATTTTAATATAGGTTTAGCTTGAGATTACTTCCTGCTATGCCGTTATTATCTGATGATAAAAGTAAAGGCAATAAATAGATTGTACAGGAGGATTTCTTATTTTTATATATATCTTATATTAAATTATTAATTTAACTTTTATTATCGTAATTATAAAAATTATTGATAGACAATAATTAATTATAATTATTAATATTTAGACAAAATATTAGATTTTTTTATTGTATATATATTTATATTGAATGTCATGAATACATCATGGAAAACATCTTTTATTTAAATTGTTTTTTTTTTATTTCTCAAATTTTACATGATATCAGAGTCAGGTTTATGAAACCTTTGATTTTCTTAAATATGACTAGGACTAGAACGAAGGAGATTGCCAAAACCACCATTGATACTTCATCATCTTATTACCTTCATCCATCAAATGATCCTGGCTTGATTTTTGTGACACATCCTCTAAGTGAAAACGGAGATAATTATTTCACTTGGAGACACAACCTTCTTAATGCTCTTTATTCCAAAAACGAAGCTGGCTTTGTGGATGGAACGATTGAAAAACCAGATGATGGTTCTTCTGATTTTCAGGCATGGATCCAATGTAACGTTGTAGTTCTTGCTTGGCTCACAAATGCACTTGCAAAAGAACTTCAAGGGAATGCTACACATGCTGAAACAGTAAGAGAAGTGTGGAAAGATTTAGAAGAATGATTTATTCAAGGAATAACTCCAAGAGTTTATGAGTTGAAGCGTTCCATAGCTCTCCTGCAATAAGAGAAGGTTTCAATTGCTTCATATTATGGCAAACTGAAGAGTGTTTGGAGAGAATTACAAGGCCTAAATCTAACGCCAATGTGCACATGCAGGTGTACTTGTGGTGTAATGAAGACGATGCAGATTATGCGAGAAGAAGAGAAAGTTTTTGACTTTCTGATACTTGATGGGGCATACACAACAGTGCAATCTCAAATATTGAGCATTGATCATTTACCAAATATTGGAAAGGCCTATGCTATTACTACACAAGAAGAGAAGCAACGTTCCATTATAGCAAGTCAGACTCCCACCATTGAAGCTGCTGCGTTACTCACCAAGAGGAATGATTCGCAGATGAAAGGGAATGATGGTGGAAAACGAAATCAATCTCCACCTTGTCCACACCATGGAAAAACAAACCATAGTCAAGAGTATTATTTCAAGGTGATTGACTATCTTTCAAATTGGCGCAAACCTAGAAAGAAGAATGAGAGCCAGAATAATTCACGAACATATCCCAAATAAACCAACTCTTCCAACACTGGATGGAGATAATTTACTGATTCCGAGATTAACACCTGCTCAACAACAATAATTAATGGCTTTATTGAATAAAAAAGAAGCTCCCATCAGCATTAATCCATCCACAAATATGGCAACATCAAATTTTTCTGGTAAGACAGAAAATAGATAGATTGTTGACACTGGAGCAACAAACCACATAACTCATAATGTCAACTCTTTATCCAATGTTGAACAACAACATAATATACCACCTACTCAAATACCTGATAGAAAAACAGTACCTGTCCATACTTTGGGGCAGATCACTCTTGGGAAACAATTGATTCTCCATCAAGTTCTTGGAATTCCAAATTTTTGTTTCAATTTACTATCAGTTAGTAAATTAACAAGTGATTTAAATTGTACACTGATATTTTGGAAAAAAATTTTGTGATTCAAGACTTACATTCGAGGAGGCTGATTAGAGCGGGTAGAAAGCGTGATAGACTTTACTATTTAAAGCCAATAAAAGGTGGGAAGGTGTTGACGACAAAGAGCATGATTTTTGCCAACATGTGGCATTTGCAGTTAGGCCACCTCTCAATTGACCGCCTTTCTTTAATTCTATATTCGTCAGTTAATTTTGATTGCAAGTAAACTTTATTTTGTGATGCTTGTTACAAAGCAAAACAAACAAGATTATCTTTTCATCTCAGTATGAATAAAACTCAGCATGTTTTTGATTTGGTTCATTGTGATATTTGGGGTCTGTATAAGACAAAATCAATCTCTGGATGTCATTTTTTCTTAACTATACTAGATGATTTCAGTCGAGCAACTTGGGTTTTTCTTATGAAACATAAATCAGAAACTAAGGAATATTTATTGTAAATTTTCAATTGGGTTTGCACATATTTTCACATGGATAAAAAAAATCTCCAAATTGACAATGGTTTAGAGTTTTCTCATTGTGATTTAATGACTTATTATTCTAATCATGGGATAAAATATCAAACTAGTTGTACAGACACTCCACAACAAAATGGAGTAGTTAAACTCAAACATCGGCATCTTTTGGAAGTGGCTCATACACTATGATTTCATGCAAATCTTTCCATTTTATTTTAGGCAAAATATGTTCTTACTACTGCATATTTAATAAATCAAATGCCACTTTCAACTCTGAAGGACTGAATTCCATATAAGATTTTACTTAGGAAAAAACCAACATATGAGCTGTTGAGAAAAATATGCGAGTGACACATAGGGTCTCTTTAGAAAAGAACGTGGCACCATCGCCATAGGCTTTTCAGTCTCCCCAACGGCCTGAGGACCCAGGGAATCACCCGAGAGGGTGATTTCGGCCTCAGGTCTCAGAGTCTCACCCTCTCGGACAAATCCGCCTCAAGTGCCAGGGGATCAGTTTCTTAGGCAAATTCGTCTCAGGTTTCAAGGAGTCGATTTCTCAAGCAAACACGTGCCACCTTTTGGGGGCGTCTGACGATCCTCAGGTGGTCTATCCTCAGGGCTCAGAGATGCACCATAGTTCTTAGGTACCAGCAGTTGAAGCCCTCAAGTAGATTGTAGCTGTGGGCCTCAGGGAATCTGTATCTGCCTCAGAATGAGCTCACCCCTCTCCCAGAAAAGTGCAGAATTAGTCTCCCAACCCCAAGGGTCTCTCAGGGAAGACATCTCCTTTTCATCAGTATACATGCAGCAAACCAGAGAACCCCCAGTCACGCGCCCACGCCACTAAAAATGAGAATGATCACTGACACAACGGACCTTATGATGAGGATAGATGCCCTGTCCTAGGAGCTGCCTGTCCTACCCATCATCCATCTTCAGACAACTTGATAATAGCAGGCCTAGAATTAGCAAAAATATCAGCTACAACATTAATGAATGGCGGCCACACATTACCCAAAGGCACTAAAATCTCATCATTCCCATTCTCTAATACTTAGTCATATTACCAAGGCACTATATAAAGGAGGTTCTCTATCAAAGAATGGACTTTTTTAGGGGCATAATCTTCTTCACGTTCTTCATCTTCAAGCCTTGATTCCATAATTGAAGCTCTTGTTGGCTCTCCACTTGTGGGTACTTCTTTCTCATTCTCCCATCTCCACACTTGATAACAGAGCTTCATTTCTTTTATTCTATTTCGATTAACTTCTCAGAATTCACCATACTTTCTCTCATCATATCTGACTTAAGCATCGGAGTTTTTCTGTTGGGAATCCACCCGACGTGACTCCTAGTATATTATTGTCTTGCAGGGACTTGAAGATGAGGTTCTGCAAGGAAGGATCCGATTAACCTACTCCCTTCGACGAGGATCTGTCATCGTAACAACCATATTTATATTCACACCTCAATAGCTGATGTCGTCTGTGAGAATCTGATAAAAAGCTATCGAAGCATCGTTTGGTGAGGGAAGAAAAAGGTTATCTCAAAGTTTTGACGAAGTTGGATGGTCGAATGAATACAAGGAGATGAAGATTCTAACAAAGTAATGTCCGAGGAGGAAGGAGAGCTTCGCTCACATGAGAAAGACCCCGACCTGGTGATGAACGCACAGAAAGGCTCCTAGTTAACAGAGCCGAAGCATTGGAAAGGGAACTCTTGAAGATCAGACGACAGCTGGCTAGAGAACTAATCGCCCTAGGAGAGGAAAGAATGTCATTTCCTTCTGGAGGGTAGAAAAAACAAATCTCTCGAGGTGGTCGTATGAAGAAGATTCAGAGCTCCAGTAAAACGTATGGCTGTGCACCTACACCCAGGCTGACAGCCTTACAAAAGGGGAAGACTAAAGTAGCAAAAATGTTAGTAGATACATCCAGAGCACCTCAGGAGGTCGTCACTCCCTTCAAAATTTACGAAGGGCAGAAGTAGAGAAGAAATAATACTAAAGGACATCATCGAGAGACAAGTAAATGGGAAGGGGAGCACGACTTGACCCCCACTGATATGAGATTTTACCTCAACGAGAAATATCCCCGAGAAAGAAAAGTCACAACAACCACCGATAAGAAAGAGATAGAAGCCTGCATAAGAAAAGTGTTACAGGAAATGGAAGCACATCGCGTTCTTACTTAGAGGGGGGACCCCGAGACTGAGGAAGTACCTGCTTCCATATTCGCGTCCCCCCTCTTGAAGAAAATACTGGCATTGTGTCTTCCTTAAAAATTCAGGATGCCGCAGCTAACTGCCTATTCTGGGAAGATTGATCCCT
Source organism: Trichilia minutiflora (assembly GCA_035590515.1). Classification (NCBI taxonomy): domain Eukaryota; kingdom Viridiplantae; phylum Streptophyta; class Magnoliopsida; order Sapindales; family Meliaceae; genus Trichilia; species Trichilia minutiflora. The sequence continues at coordinate 2,915,088 of JAVXUL010000009.1, read as the reverse complement.
CTCTGCACATAGACACGTTCAGGAAAGCGATATTGACGTAGGATTTGACAAAACTACAAATGTGTTGACCCTTCTACCTGACTCTAGAAAGGTCAGCTAGGCATTGGTACAAGAGATTTCCACCAACCAGCATCCATAGCTTTAATCAACTGACAACCATCTTCGAAAACAAGTTCGAAGGGACGGCGAAGACCAACCAAAAATTGAGCACTCCCGAAGAAGCTCAAGCGATCTCAGGCAGGAGAAGGCCCCCCCAGAATGATCAATCGAAAGGTAAGAGAAGTCGCCATTGGAACTCCAGGTATAACAGTCGGAACGCGAAAGAAACTGACAGATAGCGGGAAGGTTATTTTTCCAAGCCATGCAAGGACAAGAAACCCTAAGATTCCTGCCAGTGAGGAATTTTTCCAGGAAAACTGAGCAGATAACTGCTCAAGAATTCACGCCCCCTAAAAATCCCTGTTAGGAATTAATGAAGCATGTCACAAATAGAGGCCTTTTATCACCACACCCCCAAAATATGAAAAACGAAAAGGCCCAAGAAAAGATAAGGGCCGAACCTGCTAATTCCACAAAGGGGTGGCCATGCCATATAAGGATCCGAGAGATCAGATCAAGGTACTAATCGACAACTGCCCCACTAACTACGTTGTAGATCCTTCACATGCTCTCTAGGGAGTTAGTAGAACCTTAAAGGTAAAGATGATTAGAAATCAGACCGTATCGTGATCATTTGGGGGGAATTTTGGGTAACCTTTTAGGGCTCCCTGAGCACTAACAGGGAAGGCCTTCACTTAGTGGTTCAGGCAATCAGACCTAGAATATATAAGCTAGTACAAATCAGTGGCAATGTCCCGATCAAAGCGTGAAGACTGGGGTTGCAGAGAAAGTATGACCTCTGAGAGAGTCTCTCCTCAGGTTGGCACACTTGTAACATTCATATATATTTTCTCCTGTGTAAATAAAACAGAATGTTTGAATCCTTCTTTAGTCTTTTCAAATAATCTTCTTCTAGTGTTAAAGTTGGTCACGGGCCATAAAATCCCTTGACACTAGCCAAATAAAAAATCCTGTCCATCTTAGGTTCGCATAAATCCTTAGTCCGATCAGGCATCCTGAGAGTATAAGACCTGGTTTATGACTAAGGCACGGTAATCTTTGATAGTGTTAGGTCCTTTCAGAGATAGCAAATCCTGCTTATCCTAGGTTCGCATAAATCCTTGTGAAGTCCCAGCTGGCAAACTCCAAGAGGGGGGTGAATTGGAGATTAAAAATTTTAGGAACAAAAACAAAAACAAAAATTCTTTCACTAAAAATTTAAATACAAAGAATGAATCAGAAAGAATAAAAAATATTATAGAAGGATGTTTTCTTGCTTTGATGAACTTTCACTTAATGCTCTTTAACCACTTTTTTGTCTTCAAAATTTGTTGTTTATATATCTGTAATTATTTCTTCACAACAGTTCTTTTTTCTTGCATTAATGGCGGCATTGACTGTCTCTGAACTAGCCGTTATAAACTTGATTTCTGTGAAGGTATCGATACGTTTCTCAGAGTATCGATACGTTTGAGTTTCTGGACTTGAAGGTATCGATACGTTATCCAATGTATCAAAATAATTTGACACGAACGAGATGATGTTCATATAAAGGTGTTTGATCCAAGCCTCAGGGTATCGATACGTTTAAAGATCCATTAAGGGTATCGATACATTTTGTCCAGAGTACCAAAACCTTTGAGAAATTTGACATGGTACCGAAACCTTTTCGTGCGAACAAGCACGTCTTTGTCGCTAAGGTATCGATACGTTATGCAGAGGTTCCGATACATTTGAGTGCAGAATAAGGGTATCAATACGATTCAAGCAGGGCTCCAGAACTCGGGCTCTGATTTTTGAACTATAGTTTAAACGTGTCGATATGTTTAAGTAACGTATCGATACGATTGAGTCCTGATGAGCTTTCTTGACACTTTGACTTCGAATTTTTCCTTCGAAAACACAAGTTTTCTTTTCCAAAGAGCAAGTGAATTATATTTGTCCTCGTAAGTTTTTATAAGTGTTATTCTCATGCAATTCAACTTTGTTATAAGTTTGGCATCATCAAAAACACAACCATATGATATATATTATCAACAATCAATATTCAATATATCATCATGATCTCCCCATAATATAATCATCAAAAAATATCTTGGAGTTATCAATCTCCCCCTTTTTTATGATGATAAAATATATACATATCAAGTCATTCTCCCCCTTTTTGTCAACAAGTAAAGAAGGGTAGTAATTTTATTTTTTGTTTTAGATGCATAATTGATACAAGTAAGAAATAAGAGACAAGTAGCTTGTATATAATAATAAAGGTAACTATGTAAGCATTCGAAATCAAACAAGCAAATAGCCACCAAAAAAAAACATATCATCTATAAACCAATATCATCAAAAATATCATAAAAGCATAATCGTAAGAGGAGGACGTAGTCAGAATCAACATTATTAGGTCTAGATGCTGAGCCAATCTCAAAATGAGGACGCAGATTCGTAAGAGGAGGACGTGATGCTGAAGACATAGGACGAGTAGGAGGTGCCTTAGGATGAAATGGTCTAAAATGTGCGTGAGAAGGCAGTTGATGACCTGCAGATGGAGGATGATAGCCATGGTAAGAGCCTGGAACAGCCGCAACTAAATGTCATAACTGAGCAATCTCACCAACCAACCGGTCCTAAACATCCTCCAACGACGCTTGCGTAGATACATCATGAACAAAGAGATCATTTTCTACTTTCTCAACCATCTTTCCCAACGTGTGCATGACTTGAAATGCCTTGTTCATGCGTGTGTCAAGCTTCTCTACAGTCGTCATAACGGTTGACTCTAGAGTAGCAAAATTATCGAGAAGTCGATCAATCTTATACTCTAAAGTGGCTGTAGGAAAGGCTAGAGGCACTGAGTTACCAAGCTGAGAAGGACCTGCGGAAGAGAAAGGAGGAATAGGTGTGGCTTGGTGCTGCTGTGCTGGAGGAGAAATAGGAGGTGGAAGCTCCTGCTGCTGCTCAGGATGCTGCTCGGGCTGTTGCTACACTACTCCAGACCTTGAAGGAAGATCACCCTCTATCCCAACATCATCTACCTAAATAGGGTGACCATCAGCATGCTTCAGAAACCATACACCTGAAGCCTGCTGCTTGTAGCCCATCTTCCTCAGAGTAGTCTCATTGAGTATACTAGACAGTGGAGGCTTCTTGTTATCTACCCCAACCAATACATCCGGAGCTATCTTCCGAATCAACTCTGAGATCGAAAATCTATAGTACAAGTTATATTTCTGCGAGGCACCTCGAACAATACTAGTGATCATCCAATATGCGAGGTTCGGTCTCTAGTGGTGATGATCCTCTCCATCCACCACATATCCTTAACAGACATCTCCGTAAACTTGCCTAAACGAACATTCAAATTATGAGCCATAATGAGGTGTAAAATCCGTTTGTTCAAATGTAGTTTGGATGGTTTATTCTCGATGGCTTGTAAGTCTGGGTTTTTAAATATAATCCTACAAGCTTCTAGAGGGTTAAACGTAGATGGGATGTAGTGTTCTCCCCCTGGCACTAAGTGAAGCTGTTCCATCAAAAAGTTCTCATCCACCACAAAACCTACACCCTTAACCCATATCCGAAACTTCGTAACCATGTTTCTACTAGTATTCGGATCTCTAATATCTAAATTGGAATAAAACAATCGAACTAACTCCGGGTAAAATTCTCCCATAATACTCAAGAATGGCAACCAACCAAAATATGTGATTTGATGTATATAAGGAAACCGTATTTTGTTTAACAATTCGAAGTCAATTATCCATCCGAGAGTCACGATTCTGGTAGCAAAGTGGGTGAAGAATCTTTCTTGTTGTTTGGTGGAAGTGAATTCCTATAGATTCGGTTCTTTAGGAATGACAACTGTCAAGGATTTCGAAGCTTTTCGTTTTCATTGATCAAAAGATGAAGGAACTTTCACACGTAGAGGCATTGTAAGGTGAGAGAGAAAATGAGAGGTTATAGAGGTTTAAGAGAGAAGTTTGAATACAAAAGTAATGATTTTAGAGAGTTTTTAGAGAGAGAAAGACAGTTATAGATTTTAAAAATGAAGAGACAAGGAAGACAAAGGGGATTTTGGCGGTTCAAATTCGAGCCTTAGCTCAAAACGACGTAGTTTTGGGCCTTAATAGTGCAAACGTGTCGATAGGTTTTAGAAGGTATCCATACGTTGTGACGTTTTTGCCTCAAGTTCATCACAAAGGTATCGATACATTTTAAAAAACCCTAAAACATGTCAATACGTTGAGTCACAAATCTCAACAAGTTCATCACAAAGGTGTAGATACCTTTTGAAAAGGTACCGATACGTTAAGCATTTAATCCAGCACCTCTTAAATGTGTCGATACTTGGGAAGGGGTATCAATACGTTGAAGAAAAATTAATGAGCACATTTGATAAAAACTCAAATGTGCCGATACGTTTAAGAGAATTCATCAAGCATGTTTCAAAAAAAATGAGAACATGTCGAAACAAAAACTAAAGATTTTTATACGAAGAACAGACACTCGAACACATTCAAATAGTCATGCTCAAAAATATGTATAACAAGAAATATATTAAATTGAAGCTCAATAAATATCAAAATTCAAATCAAAACATGCTTAATCAATACTCATCATACCAAGATTATTTCTCAAGTAGCAGAATCGAGTTTTATCTAAGGGTTTTGTAAAAATATCTGCTAGTTGATTCTCGGTGTTCACATATTCAATAAAAACATCATTCTTTTATACGTGATCTTTAATAAAATGATGTCGTATCTCAATATACTTGGTACGGGAGTGATGCACAGGATTCTTGATCAAATTAATGGCACTAATGTTGTCAAACATGATTGAAATCCTATCTACATGAATGCTGAAATCCAATAATTGATGTTTAATCCACAAGAGTTGTACATAACAACTACTCATGGATATGTATTCGGCCTCGGTGATAGATAAAGCAACTAAATTTTGCTTTTTATACACCCATGTAACTAAAGTATTCCTTAAGAAATGACATGCACCACTTGTGCTTCTTTTATCAATCTTACACCTACCAAAGTCTGCATCCGAATATCCTTTCGGATCAAATGAACCATCCTTGGGATAAAACAATCACAGGTTAGGTGTGCCTCTAAAATATCGAAAAATACGTTTCACGACACATAAATGAGACTCTTTGAGATTATATTAAAAACGTGCACAAACACACACACTAAACAAGATGTCAGGTCTAGATGCAGTGAGATATAGCAAAGAACCTATCATGCCCCTATAAAGCTTAGGGTCTATACCCTTACACTGCTCATCTTTATCCAAGGAGGTGCATGAACTCATAGGTGTGTTCACATGTTTTTCATCTAAAAGTTTGAAATTTCTTAATAAATCTTTTATATATTTAGATTGGGAGATATAAATGCCATCTAAAGTTTGTTTAATTTGCAAGCCCAAAAAGAAATTAAGTTCTCCTATCATACTCATTTCAAACTCATTTCTCATTA
>JAVXUL010000009.1:2878416-2889856 GCA_035590515.1 Trichilia minutiflora | reverse complement strand
GAGGTGCTTAGAGGCTGTTTCTCTTACTTTTTCTTACTTGGCATTAATGGTTAGTCCAAAAAAAATTTATTTCTTAGCGTTACTGTTATTGCCTCTTCTCTAAGATTAACTTCAGTGTTACTTAATAATTTTTCAGGATCTCTTTCAACAATTACTTTGGCTAATTATCCAACTTGCACTTCCAAATTGTGAATGTTTACTTGATGGGACTGCACCACTTGGTTGATCTTGGCATCTAATTTTTCCATGGTTGCATCCTGGCTTGAGATATATTGTCTTAACATGTCTTCAAGAGGAGTTTTCTTTTTTGGAACTGACATTGGATGAATAGGCTGCTGATGTTGTGATGGATATGGCATTCTCTATTGTTCGAATCCTGGTGGTCCAGATGGTCGCGGTGTGTTTTGATCTCTCTACGAAAAATTAGGATGAATCTACCACTCAAGATTGTATGTATTCGAGTATGATTCATTCTTCAGTGGTCTTGCTCTATACGATCCCATATAATTTAACTCCTCGAATGTTGGTGTTAGAGTTTCATGAAATTGGCATTGATTGACAGTATGTCCAATTATCCCACAGCTGGTACATTGATCTCTGTTCAGTTGCTACTGACTTAACAAAAGTTTGACTTGTTTTGTAAAATCTGTCACTTGCATTGCCATATTTGTTTTGGCTGAAACTTCATGAACACACATTCTTCCTCCTCGCACAGCCTTTTATTGGGAATTGACAGTTAACATCTCATAAATATCTTGAACTTCTTCAATTATTTTGCCTCCCATATAACCACCTGCAGTTGTATCAACCAATGTTTGACAAGATGTTATTAGGCTATCATAAAAAAATTATACCTGTAATGGCAAAGAGAATTGATGATATGGACATTGGATAAGAAATATTTTGAAACTGTCCCAGGCTTCATAGAAGGGTTCGTCTTTCATTTGTTGAAAAGAGCAGATTTTATATTGTAATTCCACCGTCTTTTAAGGCAAGTAGAATTTAGTCATGAATTTGTTGTAGACTTCTTCCTAATTGTCCAATGATCCCTATGGTAAATTTATCAACCAAGACTTCACTATATCCTTCAAAGTGTATGGAAAATATCTCAGCCGCAAATTATCTTTGTCTACGCCATTCAATGGGAATGTCTGGATAGTGTTATAAAATTCTCTGCTAAATGTTAACGGGTCTTCAATTGCCATCTGATAAAATGCAAGTAATATGTTAAAATGTAATGCTTTTAACTCATAATTCCGTGTTGCATCACTTAGATGAATGCAAGAAGGTGATGCCCTAACTATTGGCCTCTGAAAATTTTTCAAGCTCATTCTTGCTGGTGGGAGAATTGGCTCAATCTAGTTGTGTTCCATCTTTATACGTTTCTTAGCTCGATTTGCTCTGCACGTTCGCTTAATTTCAGAATTCAAAGGTAAGATGTCTGAACTACTAGAGCTCTTTGATCTTCGCAAATGCTTAAACTACCTACAATTCACCAAGAGAGAAAACAAAATCAAATCAAATAAAAAATAATTTCAAACTAAACTAAATACGAAAAGGAACTTTAGATAACAATTAAACGTCATTCCCCGACAACGGCGCCAAAAACTTGATCGATAATTTCTGCAAATGCACAGAGCCGATCATAGTAATAAAACCTAGGAATATTGAGAATATCCAAATAAAATAAATACAAACAATATAAATTTAACAAAAGAATAACGATTAAGTAGAAAATAATAAATGCAAACGTTAGGGTATCTGGGTTCACCTCTTAAGTACTATTGAATTATAATTATGAATAATTCAGTTTTAAACATCGTTAACTCAAATATTGTATTAATTTTCTGTTGGCTTATTAATATTGTACATAATTAACAATAATCACCTATCGGTCTCTTAATTATTAATCACGTCCATTAAGTTCCAGTTAACTTACAATGTCATGAATAACTAATTATATTTCTTTAATTAATTATTCATGTTCGTTTTTCTAGTGTCCAGTTTATAATTCACCTGTTGGTCCTTCTTAAAAACCCTAACCTTACTCTTATGGTGATCAATCACAAGAACATTAATAATAAGAAGAAAAATAAATCAAAACATAAAGATAAGAAAAATTAAATTCATTAAAGAATTGTTCAAATCATAAATCAATATTCTCAAGTAGGCTTTCCCTTCAACCCTAACAATAAAATTAGTTCCTTATAATAAACATACTAACAACAAATTAAAAATAAAAATCTAATATATAAAAGATGAAGGGAGAAGAGAGAAAAACTAATAGTTCTTTTAGATCTCGTTCATGTTGTCGCTTGATTTTCTCTCTGAAATGATGCTCAAAAGTCTTTAAGAAAATCTTCAAAAGAGAGTAAAAACCTTACAAAAATATCTCCCTCCCTTAGGGTTAGTAATCTCTCCTATTTATAACAATTCTCCCCCCTTCTTAATGAAATTTGAATTGCACAAGGATGAAATTCGGCACGTTGAGCATTGGGGCACCACTCTTTGGGCATCGGGGCGCCATGCTTTCTAGAATTTTAGTGTTTTTCTAGTAGGACAAGCACTAGAGCGTTGGTATATGGCGCTGGGGCGTCATGGTCTCTGTCCAAATAGTACCCATTTGCTATTTCTCTTCCTGGACTTCTGTAGTGGCTCTGATTCAAGCTTAATTTTGTCCCTTTAAACGACTTCAAATGAAAATGGTTTCTTCATGAAAGTTCTTCGTCTTTGAGTTATATTTTCAACACACTTTAAATTATTCAATTCTGATGAGTACACACCAAGATATAGATAAATTTTCATACAATATGCAAAATTGATACTCAACCGTCACTTTGGAAGAATTTTGCAAATCAATCCTAACCTACAAAAACAGCAAACAAACATGAAATTTATTCATAAACACTCAAAATCAAGTAAAATTCAAGTCAATAACAATTAATAAAAATTGAATGATCACTTATTAAACACCTAATTTTACTCTTTAACGAATAAAATCATACCTTACAGAAGTAATCATTAATCAATGTTATGAAGAACCTAGCTTCTTCCAAACATACTATCTATGTAGGCCCCCAAACATCCGAGTGGATATAGTCTAAAACTCTATTTGAAACATGTTGCCTTGATCAAAACTTGATCTATGAAACTTACCATACATACAATACTCATAAAATCTCAACTTATATTTACTTACATCACCTAACAAATTCTATTTCTTAAGTTCTAGCAGACCTTTTTCACCTATGTAGCCTAACCTTTGATGCCATAACATCAAACTGTTTTTCTCGGAAACACTGACAGTATTTACATCACCTATAATTACTTCGCCTTGTAGCATATATAATCCATTCTTTCCTTTAGCCTTCATCACAACAACAACTCCTTCACTCACCTTAAGCATTTCATTTTCAACCTTAAATGCACATCTTTCATATTCTAACATGCTAAGAGAAACTAAATTCCTTTTAGGGCCTGGAACATATCTAACCTGCTGCAAATCTACCAAAGCCCCACTATCTATATTGATTCTAACAGTCCTTATACCTTTGACTTTACATGTCATATCATTTTCCAAAATGACTTTACCCAAATTACAAAGATCTAACTTATAGAAAGAGGACTTATTCGGACACATATGGTATGTGTATCCAGAATCAACTATCCACTCTTCCATTAACAGTCTGTTATCTGGTGATGCCATCAAGAGAAAAGTTTTTAAAAATTAGCTTCTGTAACCATTGTCGTATTAGGTTTCTTTCCAGGTATTTTTCAAGTTTTTCTGTTGCTTCTTCTCAGGACAATCCCTTTTGAAATGGCCCTCCTTATGACACTAAAAACATCTCAAGTTCTTACTTCTTGATTTTAATTTGTAGTTTCTCTTTGTCTTTCTTCGCTCTTCTCAGATCTCCCTCTTACATTCAAGCTTTCTCCTGAGTTCCCTTCTTTGTGTTGATTTCTCTTATTTAACTCTTTAGAATTGAGCGCATTTCTAACATCATCCATAGAAAGAGAACTTCTTCCATAAAATAGTATATCAATAAAATGCTCATGTAATGCTGGTAATGAGGTTAAAACAATCAAAGCTTGGTCTTTATCCTCCACCTTCACATCTATAGTTTGAAGATCTATTATCAACTTGTTAAACCTATCAAGATGATCTTCGACTGAGCCACTCTCTTCCAGATACAAAGCATACATTTACTTCTTCAAATACAGTCTCTTAACTATAGATTTTTGCTAAAACCTCTCCTCTAACTTCTGCCAAATTCCCTTAGCAATAGTCTCTTTATATACCTCCCTGAGTGCCTTATCTAAGAGAGAGAGAATTAAAGCACTCCTAACTTTCTTGTAAATTTCTTTTAATTCTTTTTCAGTGAATTCTTTACCTTCGTCCTGTGCTTCTTCATCTTTCAAAGCATGATTCAAACATGTTCCAAGAAAGCTCTTATTTTAAGTTTCCAGAGAAAGAAATCATTCTCCTATGTAAACTTTTCAATTGTAAATTTGGTCTGTACCATATTCTATCTTCAAGATTCTGATCAACAACAAGTAATCTTCTCTGCAATTCTGACTGTCCAATCAATCTACTCTCTCCAGGCTCTGATACCACTTGTACAGTATCAATAACCAAACTTAATCAAGATCAACATCAATTCCAGAAAGGCAAACAAGAAAGAACCAGCAATCTTGGATCATGAATGTCCAAGAAACCAGAATTTACAATCAATGTTAACTATATTCAAAACCAATCAAACAACTTCAGTAACCAGCAGTAATTTTTGTAAAACTTGAAAACCAGAAACTTTAAACTGATATAGCTATGAATTTTGCAAGAGAATGAGCAAAGAAAATAAAGAGAGCAATGAAGATGAGTAGAGAGAGCTTCCAGAAGAATACTTCTATTCTGATGTATCAAGAGTTATCTTGCAAGTGTATTATTTATACAACTGTGAGTTGTTAAAACAAAAACAAAGCAAAACAAACTTAGCTACCCTTTAACAACAATTTAACAACTTCCTACTCAATGATCATAATACCCCCCAGCTAACTCTTCTTTATCACCATCAACATATGCATGTTTTACCTTGATATAATCTGATCACTACTTAACAGATTTACTGAAGTGAAGCCGGTTAGCAACAGACTATATAAGCATGCCACAAATGAAGTCGTTAGGCCTTTACAACATATACTGAATCTGCAACAAAAATGTCGCATTGTTTTATTTGTTTCTGGTTTCTTTAATAATGAATGCTTTGTTTGCACACCTTTTGAGAATTTTTGTTTACTACTGAAATGAGAAGACTGGTCCGTAATCAGCAATGAGTTTCAGCTTTAACAGGAATTGAAAGAACTACAAAAAGAAAAAGATTTGAAGGCCTTTGACAATACAAAAGCTGGTGTTAAAGGTATTGTCGATTCTGGGATACAAACAATCCGCAGGTTCTTGTTGCATCGTCTGAAGAAACGTGCAATGAGAAATCAGATTTCAGTCTCAACCATTTGAGCGTTTCAGTTATAGACCTCAAAGACATTGATAAAGAAGGTGGTGGTTGTAAAGTAATGGACGAAATTGGAATTTTATCCACGAAATGAGGTTCTTCCAAGTTGTGAACCATGAGATTTCACAACATACTACAAAAGAGGTTCTCAAAAGTGTATAACGATTCAATAAGCAACCAAACTATGTGAAAGAAAAATTTCACATATGAGAAGATGAAAAAAGTGAAGTTCAATAGTAACTTTGACCTATGTAATGCAAGATTTACTAATTGGAGGGACACCTTGTTCTGTCGTATGGGTCCAAACCATCCACCTCCTGAAGAATATCCAGAAGCCTGCAGGTTGACATTTCTTTTTTGAAATTGTTTTCGATACTGATAGAATATTTAAAGTTTAAAGGTGTATGTTTGTTTCTTTGCGGAGAGATACTGATGAAGTTCTCGCCGTTTGTTAGGAGACTAGGCACTAGTCTTACAGGCATGTACAAATATACGGAGACTTCATTCATTTTGAACTTAATTAGCGTTGAGAGAAAACAAAAGCTAATTAAGGGTTGCTGAAAATTAATGAATAATCAAACTGCTTTAACGTCTTAGTTGATACTACCTTTAATGCAGACCCAAAATTTTGAAAATTTGGAATTCCCAGATTTCCTTTCGCATATCTTGTTGGTAGGAAATAGTATGAATTAGAAAATTTACAAGATACGAAACCTTAAGCCTCAGTTGTGTCAAACTATTCCATATTTCTTAGTTTTTTCAGTATAATTTTTTATTTCCAAAGTTCAAAATAATAAACATGTCAACCATTCGGGCTCTGTAAGTACTCTCAGCAATGAAAGAGTGCTAAAGCTTAACCTGGCTCATTTGGAGGAAACAGAACTGACAGAACAATACAAAATAACTGCTAGAAGCTTTAGCACTAAATATGTCACAAGTTTATCGCGAGAAAGAATTTATAACTTTGATTCTTGTATTATTGCAGGTCATCACTAATGACAAATTCAAGGCCGCCGAGCATGGGGTGCTGGCTAATCGTGCTGGTACAAGAATATCATTGGCATGCTTGTGCACAACACATTTTGAGAAATCCAACTAAGTCTTTGTCCCTATAGAGGAGTTGTTATCAAATGATAGTCCTCCTTTGTACCGGAAGACCTCGGTAAAAGTCTGTTGACTCTTACTATTCAATAGGACTTGGCGGTGATTTGTCACTTGGCTAATTTTTAGGTTGTAAAGATGGAATGACTAGAGTTTGAATGCAACATAGTTGTTTGTTATTTAGGGATAATCGGATATGCATTAAGAATGTAACACATGAAAAATTAATAAGTTAAATAACTTACAAGAACATTTGATTTTTAAAATTACAAGCATTCCATACTTAAATCAACATATATATTAATATATACATAAAATCAGTAAGAAAAATCTTGAGGCTCTACCCAAGCGCGTTCTTGGATGTCGTTGAAGGGTTCGTCTCAAAGGATTAAGCTAATACTTCTGACCTCGGGTTAGGGTTAGTGATGTCAACAAGGTTTCACCTTGGAAATAGGCTGTTCGGGTAAGTTTTGAGTCCTGACCACGTTGCAGAGATGATGTCATGATCAGGGTGATAATATGGATAAGTGTTTACTTTTGTTGACTAAAAGTGACTCCACAGCATTGTCTCGATTCCCAGGTTAAGGTCCTTACTGGAATTTCTTAGCCACGTCGCCAAAACTCTGTTTTTATCATCCAGTAGTAACCGTTTTTCTCCCCAACACTTGGTTATCAGATATCTGCATTGGCATGTCGGCAGCATCAAACTACTTACCTTCCTATTATTTCGAAAGATCATCGAAAGGCCACAGAGAAGGTCAACCTGGTCGATGGAGGTGTTGCAGCCAACAATCCTGTAAGCTTTAGCTTATAAAAAATGCTTCTGTCCTACAAGGAATAGTATCTACCATTACAAGGATAACAATAATCACATTTAATTCAACAATTTTATGAATTTTTATCAGACTTGGTTGGCAATATGCGAGGTGACCAAGGAGATGTCACGAAATAAAGGCTCTCCATTCTTGAATAGCATGGATTTTAGTAAGCTTCCTGTTCTTCTCCCTCCGAACAGGATTATCAAAGAGGGATGAAAAGCTTGAGGTTGACAATGAAAATAGTTGGGGACTATTTAGCTGATTCCTGGGGCCTAATAATACCTCCCCGTTGTATGTTGTGCTGACTGCAATGGATGATATGGTTGAAATATATATGTCTGTTTTCTTCCAAGGCTCTGGACTCAATGACAACTATCTTCGGATTCAGGTACTGATACATAACTGTCTGCTACATTATGCTCAGTAATCTCTTCAACTCTGTTATTTCATTCTAAACCTGATGCGACATTTTTATTAAGGTATTCTGTTTGTGTTGATTTGGCAAAATGTGGGTTGAAATGTCATGAAAATTGCATCTTTTTATTCTCTGTGTTGTACTAACGTCTCTTTAAGCATTTTCTAATAACTACATATATTCCAATGAATGCTGATTGAAATTAAATTCTTAAAACCAGTCTGATGGCTTGAAGTATACTTAAGCCTCCACAGATAAAGAAAGAAAATCTGGAGAACCTGGAGAAGATTGGGAAAGATCTGTTGAAAAACACTGTTTCTGCAGCGAACTTGGAAACTGGTTTATAGGAATCAATGGGAGAGCAAGGCACATACGAATAAGCTCTTATCAAGTAGGCATAAGATTTATGATTGGCGTTGTTATCTTTAGGGGTTAGTACCTATAACGAACTCTAAAGGCTGCCTTCACATTGATGTCGCACAGGTTTGCTGCAAGACTTTCAGAAGAAAGAAGGCTTCACCAGCAAGCTCATACTCAAGCAATGATGTCTACTCTGCTATAACTGAAGCTAGCTGGCCATGGGCCCATGGCTGAGAAGGTTGAAGGTTTAGTAGAAGAGCTTAAGGTTCTGATGCAACAAAACTGACGTCCTAATTGCACTTGCAAAACAAGAAACATTTTGCCTTGCCCTATATTCAAGTTGACATTGGACAAATCTTAATTTACACTTTTGTTTAGAAGGTCGTAGTATATAAACAATACTATTTGATCTCTTAAATACTATAGTGTATGGGTATAAAATTTAAGGCAGAAGCAGTGTTGGAACAAAAAGAGCTGTACCATAATCTTATTTTTACTCTCTAATCATCAATTTGAAGTCAAATGGTCGTGCAAGAGTAGAAAATCTAATGTACAAAATTTCCAGACGAGAAATCTATTCTGGATATAAGATAGGATTCGGCAATAAGACATTCACGTCATACATCCAAGACATTCACGTCATTTGCAACTAACCAAGAACGAATTATTGGGCAGATTCATAACAAGCAAATTATTGGGTAAATTCACATCAACGTCGCTTTTTCAAAGAACCAACTAGTAGCTCTGCAGCCTTTTTGTATTCAGCAGTTGACATAACAAACTTCCATAATCAAAACAAAAGTTAGCAATTGCAAGATTTACATATCAACCATTATCTTGAACTCGCAACATCATAGTTCCCAATGCATTTTTCTCATCCTCTATTCTCCTGTAACTGGCCACAGTCTTCAATCACAACTGGCTGTGAAGTCCTCCCACTGTCAGAACCCACCTTCTCCATCTCCTTGACAACACTATAGCCATCCACAACTTTCCCAAACACAACATGCTTACCATCAAGCCATGATGTCTCTGCAGTGCATATAAAGAACTGTGAACCATTAGTGTTAGGTCCAGCATTAGCCATTGACAGAATTCCAGGCCCAGTATGCTTCATCTTGAAGTTCTCATCCACAAATTTTGTACCATATATCGACTCTCCCCCAGTCCCATTTCCCCGTGTGAAATCTCCCCCTTGACACATGAAGTTGGGGATTATGCGGTGAAATGTTGAGCCCTTGTAGTGGAGGGGCTTGCCAGACGCTCCAATCCCTTTCTCCCCAGTGCAGAGAGCACGGAAATTTTCAGCAGTTTTGGGGGTAACATCAGCAAATAGCTCCATCACAACTCGGCCCATCTTCATTTTTCCAATCAAAATGTCAAAGAAAACCTTTGGATTGGACATTCTTTTCCTATCCAATCAAAAAACTGTAGTTCAGTCCCAAATTTTTGTTGAAAGCAGAAGTAGAAGTTGGAATTCTATAAACATTAAAGTAATGGTTTTCAATTTGAATCAAAGAGAATGCTCGCATTTCACTATATAAACAATAATCAGCCCTTAACAAGAATGACAATCTTAATCCACATAAATGACATTACATTTCTGTCATTTGTAATTGAAACTGGAAACTACTGTCACTACAGAAATATATTCTTTTCCAATTATATGCAATCAAATACAACAAAACAAGTAAAACCCAGAAAATTTTCCAGTCAAAAATATAAGGAAGAGGACAATAACAGCCCAATACAAAGAAAGTGGGCATAGTTGAAGCAGTAATGAAAATGTCAATCAGCCAATGAGAATCCCCAAGCAACATTTGAAGAAGATAGCAAAGGGTATAATTACAGAGGATGATTTGATAATCTTGCACAGCTTTTGAGCTCACAGACTTTGAAAAAATTCACCTGCAAGCCTTCGATATGTGCTTTTCTAAATTGACCCGCAAACACAAACATCATGCATATATGTTAAACTACGGAAACATCATGCATATATGGATCAAGCAGAGTAAATAGAAGTTGCACGAACAAACGAAGTACCTTTGGGGGAAATTCTACTTCAAGACGCTTCAAAATGAGATGAGTGGCTCAGGGTTTTAGGCTTATATATGGGGTGGGAAATTAGGGTTTAGTGTTTTATCCTAAATTTGCATTTTTTCTTTTTTTTGGACTCTGTTCATTTTAACTAATTATGTGAATTTTATGCCCTTTTTTATTTAGAATTTTATATTTCTTTTCAATAATCAGTAAAATAATGTCATTAATATATAATAAATGTAAGTATATTTGACATTTCAAACTAATAAAATTTAAAACAATTATTTAAAAATAAAAATTATATTTTATTATTATTTTAATTCACATAAAATAAAAGCTTTATTATTTTCAACCTTACTCATTTATAAAGTTTACAGTTTGCCTTCTTATATTATAAAATTGTACATATGATATATGCCAAATCAATAAATAACAAAATTTAAGATTGTAAATAAAGGACTTCTATACCGTACAAGTGTAGCAAAATTGAAATTTAAAATTATTTTCACCGCAAATATTAGGGGAAAATCCAAATTCCCCCTGTTGTTGGGGGAAAATCCAATCACCCCTTCCAGCAAATCAATTTTAATCTAAGCTATTGATTTTTAAATTTGTACTATTAAGATTAAAATTGATTTACTGAAGGGGTGATTGAATTTTTCGGGGAATTTGGAATTCCCCCTTTCAGAAATTATACCAGCAACGACACACAAAGTAATGCAGACAGTTTGTCAGGTTGCTAGTAAACGCACATGCTTCCCTTCTGATTTATTTATACAACGACAACAAAAATTAATCGCTTATTTTTTTAAAATATTATTTATAATTATTTTCATAATCTTATATATAATAATAAAATTAAATATAAATAATTATTTATTCTATATAATTAAAATACATACATATTTCCTTACTATTAAAATTAATTATATACGTAATAACTAAAATTAAATAATTAAAAATAAATTTACACACAACTATCATTGATAATTTAAAAGTATAATTTTCATTGTTAATAATTTAAAAGAATATTTTTATAATTTTTATTAAATTATTATTATTTAACAATAAAATATATATTAATAATAAAATTAAATTTAAAATTTAACTAAAATTATTAAATATTTAATTAATTTTTAGTCATAATAATAATTAAATATATATTATAATAATAAATAAATAATTATATCAAATTTGTT
>JAVXUL010000009.1:2863898-2878316 GCA_035590515.1 Trichilia minutiflora | reverse complement strand
CAACTCTCGATACAACTTACATAAACAATTGTGAATTTATAAAACTGAACCTGTAAAACTAATTAATATTTCTTCACAACTGAGTCCGGAACAGGAAAAATACAATATGTGAGGTGACCAAGGAGATGTCTCAAAATAAAGGTTCTCCCTGCTCGAACAGTATGGATTTGAGTAAGCTTCTAGTTCTCTCCACTGGAACAGGATTATCAAAGAGGGGATGAAAGCTGGAGGCTGGCGATGAAAATGGTTGGGAACTCTCTAGTTGGTTCCTGGGGCCTAATAATACCACACCGTTATACGATGTTGTGCTGACTGCAATGGATGATATGGTTGAAATACACATGTCTGTTTTCTTCCAAGACAATGGACTCAATGAAAACTATCTTCAGATCCAGGTATTGATACATAACTATGTGCTACATAATGCTCAGTAATCTCTTCAACTCTGTTCTTTTATTCTAAACCTGATGCAACATTTTTATTAGGTATTCTGTTTATGTTGATTTGACAAAATATGCGTTGACATGTCTGGAAAATTGCATCTATGTTGTACTAACTTCTCTTTAAGCTATTATCTAGTAACTACATAGATTCCAATGAATGATGATTGAAATTAAATTCTTAAAACCAGACTGAGAGCTTGAAGTACACTGAAGCCTCCACTGACATCTCAAAGAAGGAAAATCTGGAGAACCTGGAGAAGATTGGGAGAGATCTGTTGAAAAAAACTGTTTCTGCGGTGAACTTGGAAACTGGTTTATATGAACCAATGGAAGAGCAAGGCACATACGAGGAAGCGCTTATCAAGTAGGCATAAGATTTATGATTGATGGTGTTATCTTTAGGGGTTTGTACCTATAACGAACTCTAAAGGCTGCCTTCACATTGATGTTGCGCAGGTTTGCTGCAAGATTGTCAGAAGCAAGAAGGCTTCGCCGGCAAGCTCAGGATGCCTCTGGCTGATGCACCCAGCTGATAAGTAATGATGTCTATTTTGCTATAATGTAAGTTGGCTGGCCATGGCTGAAGGTTTAGCAGCAGAGCTTAAAGTTCTGATGCAACAAAACTCACGTCCTAATAGCATTCGTAAAACAAGGAACATTTTGCCTTGCCCTATATTCAAGGACACTAGGCAATCTTAATGTACACTTTTTTTTATGAAGGTCGTCGTATATAAACGATACCATTTGATCTCTTAAATGCTATAGTGAATGGCAATACATTAAGGCAGAAGCAGTGTTTGAATAAAAAGAGCTGTATCATTATCTTATTTTTACTTTCTAATCATCAATTGAAGTAAAATATTCGAGCCAGAAATTAGAAAATCTAATGATACAAAATTTCCAGACAAGGAATCTACTCTGGATATAAGATAGGGTTCGGCAATAAGAACTTCTGTCATACATACAAGATATTCACGTCATTTGCATCTAACACTTTGGCAGATTCGTAACAAGCAAATTACTGGGTAAATTCACATCAAGTTCACTTTTTCAAAGAACCAAATAATAGCTCAGCAGTTTTTTTGTATTCAGCAGTTGACATACCAAACTTACATAATTAAAACAAAAAAAAAAAAAAAAGGAAGAAGAAGAAGAAGTTAGCAATGGCAAGATTTACATGTCAACCAATTATCTTGAACTAGCAACATCATAGTTCCCAATGCAGTTTTCTCATTCTCAATTATCCTGTAGCTGGCCACAGTCTTCGATCACAACTGGCTGTGAAGTCCTCCCACTGTCAGAACCCACCTTCTCCATCTCTTTGACAACACTATAGCCATCCACAACTTTCCCAAACACAACATGCTTACCATCAAGCCAAGATGTCTCTGCAGTGCTTATAAAGAGCTGCGAACCATTAGTGTTAGGTCCAGCATTAGCCATTGATAGAATTCCAGGCCCAGTATGCTTCATCTTGAAGTTCTCATCCACAAACTTTGTGCCATATATTGATTCTCCTCCAGTCCCGTTTCCCCGTGCGAAATCTCCCCCCTGACACATGAAGTTGGGATTATGCGGTGAAATGACGAGCCCTTGTAGATGAGGGGCTTCCCAGACGCTCCAATCCCTTTCTCCCCAGGGCAGAGAGCACCGAAATTTTCAGCAGTTTTGGGGTAACATCAGCAAATAGCTCCATCACAACTCGGCCCATCTTCATTTTTCCAATCAAAATGTCAAAGAAAACCTTTGGATTCGACATTCTTTTCCTATCCAACTAAAAACCTGTAGTTCAGTCCCAGATTTTTGTTGAAATAATAAGTAAAAGTTGGAATTCTATAAACTTTAAAGTAATAATTTTCTATTTGAACAATAATCAGCCCTTAACAAGAAGGACAATCTTAATCCACATAAGTGACATTCCATTTCTGTTATTTGTAACTGAAACTGGGAACAGCTGTCACTACAGAAATATATTCTTTGTCTTAAATCATATGCTAATGCAATCAATGACAACAAAAGTTGTAAAACCCATAAAATTTTCCAGTTAAAAATACAAGAGGACGATAACAACCCACTACAAAGAAAGTGAAGTGAGTACAATTGAAGCAGTAATGAAAATGTAAATCACCCAATAAGAATCTCCAACCAACATTTGTAGAAAATAGCAAGAGGGTATAATTACAGAGGATGATATGATGATCTTGCACAGCTTTTGAGCTCACAGACTTTAAAAAAATTCACCTGCAAGCCTTCGATATGTGCTTTTCTAAATTGACCCGCAAACACAAACATCTTGCATATACGTTAGACTACGGGAACATTTTTGAATCAAGCGGACTAAATGGAAGTACCAGTGTACCACAAAGAAATGAAGTACCTTGGGGGAAATTCGACTGCAAGACGCTTCAAAACGAGACGAGTTGCACAGGGCTTTAGGAGGCTGGGAAATTAGGGTTTAGGGTTTTATTGTAAATTTGTTTTTTGTTTTTAAATTTTTAGGACTCTGTTCATTGACATTGTTTATTTATCATTTCAACTAAGCAAAGATTTATCATTTCAACTAAGCAAAGCACTTATTATGTGATTTTTATGCCTTTTTTTTTTTTGTTTGTTTGAAATTTTATATTTCTTTCCAATAATCAGTAAAATAATATCATAAATGCAAATATATTTGACATTTTAAAATAATTATTTAAAAAACAAAACTCATTAGATATGATGAGATTAGTTCATAACCACAGCAAAGCCAGTCTCATATTCTCCTGTTGTGATCCAATCCTCACTGGTATAAAGAAAATCAGACGAATCTCCAAAATCTTTACGGTACAAGTGCAGGTAAATTGAAAATTAAAATCATTTTCAGCGCAAACCTTAAATTAAAAACATTTTGGCACATATTTACAAATTCAATAAGTTAATGGAAAGTGAAGTTAATCAGAAGTGGAAACACTTTGGCACATTAAAAACTCTCTCAAGACATCTAATAAATTTTGCATAATTGTAACATAACATGAATTAATTAAAGAATTTTCAATTTATTAATTTATTTTCTCAGCTTTTCAATTTATTAATGTATTTTCTCAGTTCTAAACAAAATCAAATTGATAAATTTTATAGTTATATTTTATATATTTTCTCATTTTTATGTACTATTTATTAGCATAATTACAGTATAAAAATAAATAAGATATCAAACAACTGACTTAAATAAGATCCTTTATTCATTTTTATCAATCAAACTAGTACTTTTATAAGACGAAAAAAACTCCTAGCAAAACCCAGAATGCTTGGCCTACGATACTCACAACCCAACCCACCACCACCGTCCTCCAAAAACACAATAAACCTGTCACCAATTTCAAATTCATCCAAACATTCTCACAGAACCAACCAAACCAAATTCACAATCAATCCAACAAAATATCACCCACTCCGCACAAAGAAAACTTCCTCAACCTTGAACAAACAAGACAAACCCATGCACGTATAATAAAAAAACACTTCAAATTTCATTATACTAACATTAACGCATTGGCACAATATAATTTTCTTTTTACTTCTTATACTAAAAACGACCAACCCGGAAGTGCACTAACCGAAAATGCTTATATGCGTAAAAATGGCACTGACGTTGACAACTTTACTATACCAACAGTACTCAAAGCATGCTCTAAGGAAAGAGATGCGTGGTCTTATTACTAAGAATGGGTTAGTAATGTGTTGGATGGTGATATTTTTGTATCAAACGCGTTGATTCAAATGTACAGTGAGTGTGGGAGTATAATGTCAACGCGTTTAATGTTTGATAAAATGTCGAATAGGAATCATGTTTCTTGAAGTACGATGATTCGGGGTTATCGTGGGGGCGGTCTATTTGATGAAGCGTTGGAAGTCATAAGTGAAATGGGTATTATGAAAGTAAGGTCTAGTAAAATTGCCATGATTAGCATGGTGTTCTTTCTGCGGATATTGCAAATGTTAAATTCGGGAAAGAAATGCATGCATGTGTTATAAAGAATAGCAAGAATGAGAAGTTGGATGTTGCTATAGTTACTACTTTGATTGATATGTATGCCAAGTGTGGAAATTTAGCATATGCAAAACAGCTTTTTGATGGGTTGAATCAGAAAAGTGTTGTTTCGTGGAATGTTATGATTATAGGATTCATTCGTTTCAGTAAGTTCAATCATGGGGTTAGGCTTTTTGTGGAAATGATGGAAGAAAATGCATTTCCAAGTGAGATTACAATTCCTAGTTTGATTCTAGAATGTGTGTTTTTGGTTGTCTAGCATCGGGGAAGTGGTTACATACTCACATTTTGAGAAATGGGTTTTCTTGTTTTTGGCTATAGGTAATGCTTTGATTGATATGTATGGGAAATGAGTGAGATTAGATGTGCAAGAGCTGTATATGATAGCATGAAAAGTAAAGATACTATGTCTTGGAATGCAGTGGTTTCAGCTTACGCTCAAGCTCATTGCATTGATGATGCATTTGAACTCTTTAATCAGATGAAGGCAAGCCAAACGGGACTAAATGAAGTGACAATGGTTGGCCTTCTTTCACTCTGTACAGAAGCTGGAGCCCTTGACATGGGCAAATGGCTTCGTGGTTCCATAGAAAGGCAAGTGCTTGAAGTAGATGTGAAGCTGAAAACTGCACTAGTGGACATGTGTGCAAAATGTGGAGACATACAGGGGGCTTACAGGTACTTCAGTGAAGCAAAATACGGAGACATCTGCATGTGGAATTCAATGATACCTGGGTATGAAATGCATGGTTGTGGTGAGGAAGCATTGGAACTCTTTGCTAATATGGAGAGATTTGGTGTTAAACCTAATGACATCATGTTTATTGGAGTTCTTAATGCTTGTAGTCAAGCTGGAATGGTTGCAGAAGGGAAGAGGGTTTTCAAGAAAATGGTACATGGATTTGGTTTAGTTTGAGCATTTTGGGTGCACGGTGGATCTTCTTGGTCGAGCAGAACTGCTTGACGAAGCTCATGAGATGATCAAAAGTATGCCCACAAGGCCTAATGCCTTCGTATGGGGTACTCTGCTGGCTGCATCCAGGCTTCATAAGAATCACAACATGGGAGAAATGGCAGCAAGGAAGCCACTTGAAATAGAACCCCACAGTTGTGGTTATAATGTTTTGATGTCGAACATATATGCAGCAGCAAACAGATGGAATGATGTTGCCGGAGTGAAAAGAGCTATGAAGGATATAAGACTGAGCAAAGAACCTGGCTTCGTCTCAATCGAACTAAATGGTTCGGTACATGAGTTCGTTACGGGAGATGCAGATCACCCTCAAATTGGAAAAATTAATGAGACGCAAGCTGAGATTAGCAATAAACTGAAAGAAGCGGGATACATGCTTGAAACTGGTTGTGTCTTGTGAAGATGATAACGATGCAGAACTCTAGATCTCTATCACATCGATAAATTGGCAATGGCTTTTGGCCTCGTCAGTCCAGTGCAGCTACACTTAAAAGACACTCCGACTTGGGTTGTGAAGGTCCTCAATGAAGATCCCAATCTTCCTATGAGATGATTTCGTGTTGCAGCCGCAACTTTTTTTTTTTCAAGATGCACAGAAAATATGAATGTGTAGATAGTGAAATTACAATGAAGTTATGATCGCTTCAATTGACTTATGGAAAATCAAATGTAATATAAGAACCCACAATATTAAGTGGTCAGCTAACGGATTTGGTTGAATTTCAACTATTACATTAGGTCAAATAAGATAACACAACAAGAAGAGACAAAGAAATTAATTTTGCGTTTTCGGACAACTGAAAAACTGTTATTGCGATAGTGTTATCAAATCGAACGAACGACGTCAAACTCATCAACAGTTAAGAGAGACCATCAACAACCAAGGGAAACAAAATATATATAGTATTTAAAGTCTTTCCTTTCAAAAAATTTCAAGTATCAACACTATTCTTCATGTTTATAGATCAGGTGATACAGAGAAGGCGAATGAAGTGCTAAATGATATGTTACAAGAAGGCTTTCTTCTATAGTGGCCGGCATGAGCAAGCATGGAACATTGGAATAGGCAAGGAAAGTTTTTGCAAATTTGAGAGCACGCAAACTTCCCAGTGAAGCCAATAGAACTGTGTATGACGACATATTAATCGAACAAATGACGAAGACAGCAGACCTCGTGCTGTTGGGGTTGAAATTTTTTGGTTTACAATCCAACTTGAAAGAAAAGGGTAATACACTGCTATCTAGCTGAAGTTGTGAAGGTAGGTACCCTATTTTGAGTCAATATGATCCTACCCTTAAACTGATTTTCTGTGAATGTGGGTTGATATACTTTTGTTATGTGTCAGTATTCAATATTCGAAGAAGGCAGCTGATTGATTCCACTACTGTGCCACAGGCTACAAAACCTCTGCTATAACTTCACTTGCAGGGCAACGAACAGTGTGCCATTGAAGAAAACCTTCAATTTTAAACATAAATAATGTACGATCAATAACCATACCAAAATTAGGAATTCCATCACCTTAACTAAAACTGAAACAAAAGTAGGAGCCTCTGAAATAATCCATTTACACAACTTTATAAAACCTCCGTTGGGTATCAATAAAACCTACTGACTTGGTCTTCAATACCATTGTCACATATGCTATCTGGCGCGAACTTACTCGGGGGCTAGGCCGAGCACCAAAGAAAAGAAAATTATCCATAACTCAACCCGGCCCAAAGACAAAAAATATGATCATAGGCCAATCTTTTTAAAGAAAAAAAAAATTATTATGGATAATAATAGGTGTATCCTTTAAATTTAATAAAATAAACTTAACCTTAAATAATATATTAATATATTAGATGGTTTACTAGAAAAATAGATTTATGGTATATAAATCAATCAATTATATTATCGTCTCTTATGTTATCTTATAAACCTTTTATTTTATAAACTTTATCAAAAAATTTATTATTTTTAGGATAATCTTTTTTATGTCAAAATTTTAAACTTTGATTTGAACTAATTACAATACTATAATTGATTTTTTAAAAGTATAAAATCTTTATTATTTATAAATAATTTTTAAAAAATATAATGCTTCTTTTTTTTTAGATGAGAAAACTCACGCATCCAGTCATCACTGTATCGTCCAGTCGGACACGAGACGAGACCACACTCCTTTAGGATGTGTGCAGCGCAAGCGCAGATCACGAGGCACCCGACCTTAGTCGATGAGACGCGTTTGCAGGAATCACTAGCAGTGGTACCAAGCACCTGAGTGAAAATCTCGACTATCCCGAGCTCTTACAAGGAGTGATAACTTAGAAAATCGAACACGAGACTGCAACGCAAGTGTAGATCGATCTCCCATGCACAATACCATCAGGTTACACCCCTTAAAGCAATCTTTTTTATATTTTAATAATGCATTTTCTACATAATTAAAATAAAAAAACATTTCTACTATTCTAAAATTTTAATTTATTTTTCATATATATAAATTAATAGGTAATATCCTTCACTTCATAGTTTTTTATATTAACATTTTATTGTTAAGATGTATAATTTAATTGGAATTGAATTAAAAATTTATGTAAAAAAATTGCTTTACTAATATTTATTATATAACTCTAGAATATTAATAGTTTCTTAATTTTTTTTCATATGTGTTAAACACATTTATTTGACATATATTTTTATATGTGATAAATATATTTGTCTAGCATATATTTTTTTAAAAAATATATATTATAAGATTGATATATTTTTTCATCCTTGATTTCAACAACTTATTGCTCTTTTTGAGTTATATTAAAAATTAATTGAAATAAAGAAGTTACAACATTATTCCTTGATTAGTAGATTGATTTGTTTGGTACTCACGCTTTCTATTCCTACTACCACAATAGAGTGAGTATTTTCAACTATAAACTTTATTATGACATCATTTCAGAGTAAGATGAAATATGTTTTTTTTTTGTTAAGATTATATGATTATTTACATTAAAAAAGAGATTATTGACGCTATTAATTTAAATTCTATACTTGACGTGAATTCTGTCATTTAGAGTTTAGTACAATTTTAGTAGTATTTCTTGTATTTGTTTTATATATATATATATATTTTATAATATTGTATTTTTAATTTAATTTTTTGTTTAAAAATATATATTTGAGAGATAATGCGCATGAAGTCCATTTTATTAGTTATATATTTACTTTTTAAATATAATTTTTTATATTATTGTTATTTATGTTAAATTAAATATTTAATTTAGCCCGACTTATTACAAATTCTTGGGTCCATCCCTATTTGCTATCACATTAATTTATATGAATATATCTACATAAGATTTTATAATATAAATAATAGTAATACTATTTGAAAGACAAAGAAAATAAAGAGAATAACTTTTGATATAAATTAATTTTTTTTTTATAAAAAAATTTCAAAACTTGAAAACAAAAAAAGAAAATATAATTTAAAAACTTGTAATATACTAGTTAAAACTTTTAATACAAAATTTAAAATTTAATCCTAATCCTCTGGCTGCAACAACATTGAATCACTTCATTTTCAATTTTTTTTTTCTCAACTTCAGAAATTTTCTTAAAATTTTGATTTATTTGATCGATTATAATTTCTTTCTACAAGAAAGCAGGATTTATTGATTATTTTTATCCTAAGGTACCTTCTCAATTTTAAATTAATCTTACCTTATAGCACGATGGTCTCGTACCTAACAAGATAAAATGCTAATATTTTTTGTAAATACATCTCGTCAACTCTTAAGCTAACCATAGTATTCATCAACAGCCAGGAGCCATTCCAAAATTTGGATTAAATTAATCTTAATTTGTATTACATAATTGAAATTAGACTGCCAAGTTTCAACTAATTAATCTCTGCCGTATGTGACGTGAACAATAATATTTTAATAAAACAATTTTGCAATATAAAATTATCATGCTTTGATCACTTCTACACAAGAGACGACTTGAACAAGTTAAAAAATTAATATCAAGAAAATTAATTAATTAATGTTTAAGTTAGGAGCGAAGACAAAGCTTTGAATAAGAAACAACGATAATATGGAAGATGTAAAGAAATTTGGAATATTAATTAACTTATTATTTAATTAATTTATCAATAAACCAAAGATATCAATCCAAAACGATCGATGTGTTTATTTTCCTGCACCGTGTAATATGCTCTACTATTTTTAAAAGTCTAGCTAATTAATTTCTATATTTTAATTTAACAAATTTTCGGAGACATCCCTACACGGTATGAGAAATTTTTTATTAATAAAAATAACAATAAGACTCCTAATCTGATTAATTAAGAGAGTAATCAAATTATTATAGAATAGAGCTAATAGGAGATAAAACATTTAATTATTTTTAATTAAAAATTGCTGAATTAATGTATATGATATTTAGTTATTGAAAACAATTAAATTGCTTTGTAGATTTTATGGGATAAAGAAAATAACCATGATTAAAGATGGTGGAGTGCTTTTAATGTTCAAAATCAAAATGTATTATGTGGCTTTAATTAAATAATAATATTATATATTTACCTTAAAAGAGAGAGTGATAATTATTAAATAATATGGTGGTTGAGTAGATATTAGTCGGGGATTTATGTTATTTGATGGTTCACAAAAAGTTTTCGTTCAATAATGGGGTTCACTTTATAATTAATATTTCATACTAAATTTATCGGTTGCCTCTAATTTCTATTACCTACCTCGTATTAATTAAGGTTGCAATGGATACATAATTAGCCTATGATGGTTAGTTAATAATAGAGAGAAGAGGATGATTGTGGATCAAATTCTAATTTATAAGTTTCATCACTTGAAATGAAATATTGAAGCATAGGCAAAAACATTTTATTTAACAAATTAAATTTATTTGAAAGTAATGAGTATAGTCCGAATTTTTGAAATTGTTATTCCTTATTATATCTCGCAAACAGTAAATTATACATTTTTTTTATTCGAAAACCCTCCGTACTCAATTATCATTATGATATTCAGTTATACATAGGGATAGGTATTCATTCTCGCAGAGTCTGTAATCGTAGATCACATAATCCTACTTTTAATCACTAGATGCGTGTGTAGAGACCACCCGTAATGATATCAAATACAAAAATAAAACGAGACTTCTATTTTAACGCGTTAATCGAAATTAATATTGTGATGATTCAAACCCAGGACACTGACCACAACGTCCTAAGCTTTACACCGCAATCACCCAGTCGGGTGTAAACTCTAGAATTGTAAAACTATGTTGCAAATAAATAATTATAATTTTTTAAAATTGTAGTTAATGATATTCTAAAATTTAATATTATATTCATAAAGTTGGAATACAAAATTTGTTTCCTAACTGTTACAAAAATACTATTATTTATCATGTATTAAATAAATATTAAATTTATTTTCTATCAACAACATGATTTTTTTTTATAATATCTGTCAATAAATAATACATTAAATGCGACATCAATTTCATTTTATAAATGTGATGTTTTTCGTAATTTATAGTTTTTTTTAATAAATTTATCAATGAATGATAATCACATCTATATACATAATTTTTTTTCACTTTTTTTATAAAAAAATTGTTTCCTATTATTTACCAAGTTTCGGAGAATCATTTATTATATTTCTTTTCTTTTTAACTTAAAATTTGTGCGTTTGATTGGCACATTCAGCCACATGTATTTGATGTTACTCATTATCAATATTTGTTAATTATTCATCATAACAATTTCACCTATATAAATGTCCTCATATGCAACAAACAATATTGATGTTCATACCCAAAAATAAACTATACATTAATCCGTAATCAAGTTTTCTCAATTATACTAGAAACAAGTTTCAAGTAATTTTTACAAACTATTAAAGAATTATATAAGAAATATATTATATACTAGCTTTCTTATCTTGCATTAAAGTTTATAATTTGTTTCTCTTTAATATTGAGTATTTGAGCTATAGATTTAAGATAATAAACTTTATTTTTAGCATATTATACATGGTGTATATGCTTTTATTATTCTCTTCCACTTATATGTAAATTATTTTCATAAATCTTTCATTTTTTGTAAAAATTAATTGGCTAATCTTGAACAAAAAAATTATAAATGTTTTTTACAATATCATACGTCACAAAAATAGATCAAATTATTTTATGGAAAGAGATTTTATATATGATATTAGTAGTTAAAAGATGAAGAAAATTAAAAAAAAAAAAAAAAACATTGAATCAAATACGCAATATAAATTTGTGAGAAGGTTCAGTTTGCAAGTTTCATTTGCTAGATTTCTTAAATAGAAGGGCATCAATAAAGTAATGGGAAACTTGAGGGAGTACGAAAGTATATAACAAACGCATGTCCCTCAGCATCGATCGGCTATTAATATACATACTTGTTGTCGGGAAGCCAAAGAGAAGGACGTGCAACCCAATTTTCTTTCTCACGCTCGGCCACGCTCTTAACTTAAGCCCTAATTTCTAAGCGGTCGTCCACCACCGTCACCACCATTTTCTCCCTCCTCTCATTTCTCTTAGTATTTTATTTCTGCTCTCAGTTTGAGAGTTACGCACAGCTATAGTCTTAGTGACAACACAACAAGTTTAAGAGAGAAGCAGAGAAACAGAAACTGATCTCATCCATAGCCTTTTTATGTTTTCTGGTCTTGTTCCTTCTCGTTTTGCACACTCACTTTAAGATTTTTGTAAAGTGTGATCTGTTGCATTTTCTCTTTCTTGTTAGATCTCAGATCATTCCTGGATTTTTATCTATTATAAATTTCTTAAGCTCTTGTATATGGACAATTTTTGTTGTTCGTATATTAGCTTGAATAAGATCTAAAGCTGAAAATTCTCTTCTGCGAAAAGAAAATATATTTCTTTGTAGGTTTTTGTTGTCTCACAGTCATGGCGAACCGTTGGTGGGCTGGACAAGTGGGTTTACCTGGAGTGGACGCATCAGCTACTTCTTCGTCTCCGATAAAGAAACCAGATCTGGGTATATCCATGACCAACAACGGAGAAAGCGGAAGTGGAGGCGGCAATGAAGAGGATGAACGAGAGCACAGCGACGAGCCAAGAGAAGGAGCTATAGAAATCTCCACGCGCCGCCCTAGAGGCCGTCCACCGGGTTCCAAGAACAAGCCAAAGCCTCCCATATTCGTCACAAGAGATAGCCCTAATGCACTCAAAAGCCACGTCATGGAAATAGCCAATGGCACTGATGTTGCTGAAACCCTAGCTAATTTCGCCAGGAGACGACAAAGAGGTGTCTGCGTGCTCAGCGGAAGTGGAACCGTGACCAATGTAACCCTCCGGCAGCCTTCAGATCCCGGTGCACTCATGGCAATTCATGGAAGGTTTGAGATATTATCATTAACTGGGGCGTTTCTGCCAGGGCCAGCACCACCTGGGTCAACGGGCTTAACTATATACTTAGCTGGGGGGCAAGGCCAGGTGGTGGGAGGCACTGTGGTCGGGTCACTGGTGGCTTCAGGTCCGGTGATGGTGATTGCGGCGACGTTTTCAAATGCTACATATGAGAGGTTGCCATTAGAGGAGGAGGAAGAAGTTGCCGGGACAGGGTCTCAGGGGCCGCTTGGTGGTGGTGGTGGAGGAGGAGGAAGCGGTAGCTGTGGCGTAGATGGTGGTGGTGGGATCGGGGATCCATCAGGAATGACAGTGTACAATAATTTGCCTCCAAATTTGGTTCCCAATGGAGGGCAGCTGAGCCACGAGGCATATGGTTGGGCTCGGCCAGGATTTTAGCTAGAGAAGAGGAGTTTGAGAGTTTCTTAATTAGTTAGCTTAATTAGCTTTTGTATTGGCATAGTATCATCGATCAAGAGAGACAAAATAAAATAATTAATTAATTAATTAATTACAGATGATCAATAATTGTATTTCATGGACGTCTTGTTTTGTAGATTTCTCTGTTTTAATAAATTTCATATTTTTACCAACACTCTGTGTTTAATCAGTTGCTTTTATTTTCCTCCTTCTGCTTCTTCCATCTGATTTGATATAGCTTATATGATTTTCCTGGTCTTTTTTAGTTCATTTATTTATATATAGATTGATTATGGAGTTAGGAATTAATATTACTAGAGAAATATAGTTTATATAATATATATATATTTTACTCATTTGGAATTTTTAAGATTATTGTAGTGTACTATATATGTATAAATTGAATGCCTTGGACTTGATCTTTGCAAGTATATATAAAAAAATAATTTATTGAAAAAAATATTTTCAGTATAATGGATATGAAATACTTACCTCTAAAGATACTAACTACAAACAATATAATAGAAAATAAGTAATTATTTTCTCATTGCCGAAGTTATTTTAGCTTAATTTTAGTTTGTACTATTCAATATAATAACGGAATTTCTTCACCTACAGAGAATAGTGCTTTATTTTTGTCATATTCATTGAGACAACCGTTTTCTATATTGGTTTATTTACAGATTGATATCGAGGAACACATGAATTATCCTCACAATAATTATTTGCTTTACAGCAATATTTTATTAATTATTTTAGTGAAGGTGTCTCGACAGTCGACAGGACACGGCTGATCGTTCAGGCTCATGATTTTCATTTTAATATATAGCGTTGGTTATTATATTATATATCTATTTTAGTCTATATAATATTTCTAAAACGACAATGGAATTATGTATGTTCCCTGTTTGCTTTGCCATTCCAGTCTCTATTTCAGTCAATAAAATTCTTTTGCACCTCTAATTATACCACTCAAATGTGTATTTGCTATGAATATATATAAGCAGCAAAACTGGTAATTAAGCAGAAAAAAACTACAAGCTATAGGTTTGATATAGCCTGATCCAAGGTTATCAAAATCGCGATTTTAATTAAAATCGTTTTTTATTTAAAAAATCGGAACGTAAAATCGAAACGTAAA
>JAVXUL010000009.1:2846075-2863798 GCA_035590515.1 Trichilia minutiflora | reverse complement strand
TTTATTCATTCAAATGGTTAAAGTTTTCAAAAGTTGAAAATTTCCATAATTGCATGCTTAGGGAACTTAGCAAAAATTCTAGGGCTTAGGGCCTCAACTCAACAACATTTTGGACATCCATTTGATGAAGTTCTTAATTCTTTGCAGC
Organism: Trichilia minutiflora; assembly: GCA_035590515.1. Taxonomy (NCBI): domain Eukaryota; kingdom Viridiplantae; phylum Streptophyta; class Magnoliopsida; order Sapindales; family Meliaceae; genus Trichilia; species Trichilia minutiflora. Next base: position 2,863,650 of record JAVXUL010000009.1, on the reverse strand, counting down.
AGCAATGACAAAAAAAGTATGTACAATACCCATTTTTGCTATGCTAGCAAAAGTTTCTTAATAATCTATGCCTTCAATTTGATTATTTTCCAATATTACCAATCACACCTTGTATCGCTCAACACTTTCGTTAGAGTTATATTTAATTTTATACACCTACTTGTTCCCAATTGCTTTCTTCCCAGGTGACAAATTTTCAACTGTCTATGTACCATTGTCTTCCAAAACTTATATTTCTTTTCTTATAGCTTCTCTCCATCGTTCATCTTTTATTGCTTTTGTATAAGAATTTGGTTCATTCATCGCTGTAATTGTTATCAAGAAATACTGATATTGTATAAAAAATTTATCATAACTTACGTAATGTACTAAAGAGTAAAGTATATACCTGAGGAGTTAGATTGGGAAGGTGAGCTTTCGAGGGGCTTACTCTAAAGATGTTTGTTACATAGCCCCTCAAACAAATAGAAGGTTGCTTGACTTATTGTCCCTTACTTAATTCCTTTCTCACTACTTCATTTCTTTCCACTTCTTCACCGTCTTCGTTGCTCAGTTTCTCTATTTCCTAACTTATCTCATTAGCTCTCCTTATATTTTCATCATGTTCCTTCGCTTCGTCTCTACTAATTTCATCACTCAACTTCATAACTTCATTTTTATCATTCTTATCACTTATTATTTTCTCATATAAAAATTCTATTTCAGTAAATACTACATCTTTTGATAAAAAGAATTCATTAGTTTTTAAATCATATAATCTTCATCCCTTTTTTTCCAAATGGATACCCAACAAAAATACACCTACGACTCTTATTAGCAAACTTATCCTTATCCCTATTCAGATTATGCATATAGTAGAAACAACCAAAAACTTGAATATGTTTGTAAGATGGTACTTTCCCAAAGATTATCTCATATAGGATTTTATCATTTAATACTATAGATGGAGTCCTGTTAATCAAATATCTAACTGCAAGAACACATTCTCCCCAAAACTCTATAGGTAAATTTGCTTGGAAATACAAAGCTCTTGCCATATTAAGAATATGATGATATTTTCTTTTCACTCGACCATTTTGTTGAGGTGTTCCTACACAAAAAGTCTGATGCAAAATCCTTGATTCATCAAAATATTCTTTTATACACACAAATTCATTACCATTATCACTTTTAACAATTTTTATATTCTTTTTAAATTGATATTTAATCATCATAATAAATTTTCTAAGAACACAAGTCACTTTATATTTTCTATGCAGTAAATATATCGACACAACATGAGAGTAATCATCAACAATTATCAAAAAATAAATTGCTCCACATGAAGTTGGAACTTTATAAGGTCCTCACAAATCATAATGTATTAAATCAAAATAATCTTCAGTTTTATTATCATTAGAAAAGAAAGTCTCTCTTGTTTGTTTTGCTCTAAAGCAAACCTTACAAGTTTTATTGATTTTTCTACCTACACTACCAACTTCTGAAATTAATTCCACCAACTTAGCAGAAGGATGACCTATTCTCTTATACCAAAGGTCAAAAGATTTCTCATTAGTTACCTTGCAAGCATTCACTGATGTCACTCCTTTAAGTAAGTACAGCCCCCGCGTTGCTCACCTACTCCAATCAGGTTCCGCGAACTTAGGTCTTATATAACACAAATTGTCTTAGTGAGCAGAATAATCAAATTTGAGTCATTAAGTAGTTATGATATAGAAATCAAATTGCAATTTATATTGGGCACATAAAGAACTTGTTATAATTTCAAGTTTCCTCTAAACAACATGGTTCCTTCTTTCACCACTATGGTCTTTTCTCTATTAGGCAACTAGATTGAGCATGGCACAATGTTACACAATTCTTTCAAAAATTCAAATGTTCCTATCATATAATGAGAAGCTTCTGTGTCAATAATCCAAAGAAAAGTCCTCTACATGCCTATTAATCTCTTATTGATACTATTTTAATAAGTACTCAACATGTTGAGTAAAATTGATCACTGCTCATTACTCAATCCATTAAAGCCTTTTTCGATCTGAATCTATCACAACTCCATTCCCATCATTGACTCTAATTACTTGTGTAGCATTGGCATGAACAATTCCTCCTTTCTTACATCCACCTCTATTACTATATTTTAGACCGCCTTCTTGTTCAGCAGAAGTTTCATATAGCTTGTTACCCCACCATTCTAGATAGCCAATCAACTGAAAATAACTTCCAGCATCATATCCCTCTTTATTGTAATTATAGCAAATGAAAGATTTATCTGTATCCCCTGAATTTCTATCATTATTTCGGATTGTAAAACCTATACGATTACCTCTTCTTTCTTTCCTCATATCATTGTTCGCACCCGCTCTTGTTGTATAATCATAGCATAGGCACGATTTAGATTGGGTGAGGGTTCAGTGCTCAAAATATTAGAGCGAACTGTTCTGTATTCTTCTTCGTCCAAGCCCATTAAAAATTGATGAACTCTCTTTTCTTCTCGTTTTCTTTCCAATTCAATGGTAAGATTGCACTTGCAGCCTGTACAAGCACAAACTGGTATTTGATCATAGTTATTTATTTCATCCAATAATGTTTTGAGTTTTTCAAAATATGAAACAATAGATTGGTCATCTTATATATAATTTGTCAAATCCGATTTCAATTGTTGTATTTGTGGCCCATTCTCAATTGATAATCTTTATTTAATATCCTCTCACAAATCCTTCACGTTCTCCATATGAGAAATCGTAGAGCGAAGTGTGAGTTCAATGGTGTTAAACACTTAAGAAACCAAGAGATAGAGTTAATCGTATACCAATCTTCAAATTTCGGAGAATCATTTGTTGGTTACTTGACAGAGTCATCAACAAAACCATATTTTTTTCTTGACTCGAATACTGTTCGCATAACTAGCGTCCATTCTTTATAATTCTCGCCTTTTAACTGAACTTGGGTAATCAAGTTACAATCTAAGTTATTTGGATTTCATTCGAGTATTTGGATTGTCATTCGAGTTCAGTGTGTAAGAACTGAATATTTTTTTGTATAATTAAGAACTCTTGTTTTTCTTTTCATCAACTATAGTTCTTATATCATGTAAAAAATTAAGGAATTTTGGAATAAGAATTATGATGTTCATTAACCAAAAACGAGAAATATATATAAGATACAACTCCTAATAATAGAAACCTTCTAATAAAACTAAACTACCTAAAATATAGAAGAATCATATAATAAAAAGGTAGGAAAAGATATATACAAGATTTTTTAAATAAGTGAACTAAATAAGCAATATTAAATAACTTTTCAATACTGCTAATGGAAAATATCCCAAAACACCATAATGACAGTTAAAACCCTATTTTCACAATAGCCACCATAAACCCACTGTGCATCTTTTCGAGCGGCCAAATCTATGGAAAAAGGGGACCCATGGACTTGATTAAGGTCCTGGTTTCAGGAGGGATGCATCATGCGTGTTGATGTCTGTCTGTGTGGAACGAAAAAGTAAATGGGAAAGGATTTCGTTGAGCCTGTTGTGATGGCTTAGCTGACGTTGATCATGTGGTTGCGCATAGAAGGGAGTGTGGAGAAAGGGGTTTTGATAGATTGGGCTACTTATGGAGTTTTGTTTGGAGGGAAAAGTTGGGAAGGCATGCAGTTAATTTGAAGGATTTGATGGAGTCGGTGTACTGGGCAGATTTGAGGATATATAATTCAATCGTTGAAAGATTATGTAATGTCATGTGAAGCGGATCGATAAAGGTTCTTATTAAGCTTTTTGAAGTTACAGTTTAACAGGTCTTGAGCCAGATTTTGCGACTGTGAATCCTTTGTTGCTTTGTTATGCTGGAATGGGGACTATGGGATGACTTCTCTAAGTTTATCTCTCAAATGGAGAAATTGAAGTCTTATGTTATCACTGATCTAGAAAAGTTTTTTGAGTCTCTGGTTCGAAAGGATGAAAGGATTGTAACGGCTTTGAAATTGTTTGAAGAATTAAAAGGGAAAGTTTAGAATAACCATAAGATTGGGTAGGTGAAGAAGGCATTATTACTATGTGACGAAATGAAAATGAACAAGGCATTAGTGTTGCGATCCCGTGCTTTGTTGAAAATGAGGATGTCCATTGATACATATTGTTTTCTAGCTAAAGGGCTCTGCAAAATTGGAGAGATAAATTCAGCAATGCTGCTTGTTCGCAATTGCTTAGGCAGCATTCCTAGTGAGCCTATACGCTTGCTATTCTTCATATGTGTAGATCAGGTATGGAACCTCCAATGGGTATAACTGTATCAGTAAAACCTATTGACTCACTGAAGCCAATACAATTGTGTATGATGAGATATTAATCAAACAATGAAAGAAGAAGACAGCAGACCTCGTTCTGCTTGGGTTCAATTTTTTGATTTGGAATCCAGGTTGAAAGCAAAGGGTAATACGCTGTTTCTAGTTGAAATTGTGAAGCCAGGTACCCTATTTTGAGTAAATATAATCCTACTCGAACACTGATTTGCCATGAATGTGAATTGAAGTACTTTTGTCATGTGTCAGTGTTCAATATTCAGATAAGGCAGCTGACTGATTCCACTACTACTGTACCACGGGCCACCAAAACCCTGCTGTCTCTTCGCTTGCTGGGCAGCCAACAATATGCCCTAGAAGAAAACCTTCAATTCTAAACATAAATAATGTACGTTCAGTAACCATACCAAAGATTCCGAATTCCATCATCTTAACTGGAACTTTTAAAAATGTAGGAGCCTCTGAATCCATTTAGACAGCTTTCATCGAGCCTCCATTGTACAGGCCGTTTTAGTAAAACCTAATGACTTGGTCTTCAGTGCCATAACCACAGAGATTAATTACTTACACAGTTGCTGTCTGTCTTCAGAACTCATCTTTTGAATCGAAAACACATTATCTTTCTTAGTAGAAGGACCTATATTTTTTTGTTCAGTTTACCCATATTTTATTTTATTTTATTTTATATTATATTTTATATGACAATTTGAGCAACCGTAACAATAGAAATTTGTTATTTATCTTCGTGTGAGCATGCGACTGTAATTGTAAGCATATTAAGTTAAAACTGTCGTTACAACACTTTAGCTTTAAAATAATATTTGTTACCCTGCGTAATCGATATCTAGGCCAAAATTTTCTCCACCTTACTATTTTATTTTATATAAGTTTATCTAGTTGTTATTTTATATATTTTTGTATGTTTGTTTATAATCTTAATAATACATAATTGGATATCTAGGCCAAAATTTTCTCCACCTTACTATTTTATTTTATATATGTTTATCTAGTTGTTATCTTATATATTTTTGTATGTTTGTTTATAATCTTAATAATACATAATTGAAGGATTTTAAATGAATATAAGCAACCACATTATCACATTAATTTGTATGACTATATTTACATAAGACTTTATAAATGTAAATCATAGTAACAGTATTTGAAAGACAGAAAATAAAAAGAATAATTTTGATATATTTACATATATAACTCTAACATAAAAGTTAACTTTCTTTTTAAAAAATTCAAAACTTGAAATTAAAAAATAAAAATATAATTTAAAAAATGTAATATAACAATCGAAACTTTTGGCACAAAATTTGACATTTAATTATAAGAGTAATGTTATTGCCTCTGAGATGCAAAAAATTGAATCATTTCGTTTTCAATATTTCTTTTTCAACCTAAGAAATTTCCGCACAAATTTGATTTATTCGATCGATTATAGTTTCTTTCGACTAAAAAATAGGATTTGTTGATTATTTTTATCCTAAGGTACCCTCCCAATTTTGAATTAATCATACCTTATTGCACTACGGTCTCTCATCTAACAGCATAAAATGCTAATACTAATCTGTGGCCGTATGTGACGTGAACACTAATATTTTAATAAAACAATTTTTCAATATAAAATTATCATGCTTTGATCAATTCTACACAAGAAACGATTTGAACAATTTAAACAATTAATATTAGGATAATTAATTAATTAATGTTTAAGTCGGGAGCGAAGATAAAGCTTTGAATAAGACACATTGATAATATCAAAGATGCGAGAAAATTTGGATAATTAATTAATTTATCAATAAACTAAAGATATCAATCCAAATGTTGTTTTTATTTTTCCTGCATTTATAATATGCACTACTAGTTTCAAGTGTCTAGCTATTTAATATCTATATTTTAATTTAATAAAGGTTTCCAAGACATCCTAAACGGTATGAGGAAAATTTTACTAATAAAAAGAAAACATGAAACCTAATCTGATTAAGCGAGTAATAAAATTATTACAGAAAGTTTTCATCAAGACATTATTATAAATTTAGTATATTCCCAAAAAGAAAATGTTAATTATGGTGTTGTGAGATATGAGCTAATGTTGAAGGAAAAGTTCAATCTTTCATTGAATTGAAGTACACTATAAATACAACATGGGGTTCACACTTTGTACAATGCAAGTTTGTATACTAGGAAAGCAATGAAAATAAATACTGTTAACCATCTACAAGAAATTATTTACATGCATATAAGGTAAAGAGATATGTGCACAATCAAGTGATTAAAATGGAATCTCAGTTTCCATAATAGATACTCTTTTTCTATGAATGTAAATTTCCTTTTATTTCTTTCAAAATTGGGATTATAATTAATTTTGTTTACAAATAGAACTAATTAAAGATAAAACTTTATGTTCTAACTAAAAATATGATATTGAGATGTTGAAAAAAAAAAAACAAATTAATGGGATAAAGAAAATGAGCATGATTAAAGATGATAGGGTGCTTTTAGTGTTCGAGATCAAAATCGATTATGGCTTTAAATAATAATATTATATACATTCCTTGAAAGAGATAGTGAATAATGGTGCAGAGTTATATAAATAATATGGTGGTTGAATAGACATTGGGATTCCTATATTTGATGATTCAAAAAAAGTTTTCTTTCAATTATGGGGTTTCTTGATGACACCCTTCACTTTATAATTAATATTTCAAAATAATTTTCGGTTGCCCCAATTTCTATTACCTACCTCGTATTAAGATTGCAATAGATATATAATTAGCCTATGATAGTTATTTAATTAGTAATATTAAAATAGGATGATTGTGGGTAAAATCCTAATTCATAAGTTTCATCACTTCAAATGAAATATTGAAGCACATGTAAAAACATTTTATTTAACAAAACTTATTTGAAAGTAATGAGTACGGTTTGAATTTTTGAAATTGTTCTTCGTTATTATATCTTCTAAACAGTAACACTATTCTTATAAAATTAAGCTGCTAATGGATAATTAAAATTTTTTAAAATTGTAATTAATTAATATTATTTTATAAAGTTAGGATACAAAATTTGTATCCTAACTGTTACAAAAATACTATTATTTTTCATTTATTAAATAAATATTAACTTTATAATCTATCAGCAGTATAATATTTTTATAGTACCTATCAATAAATAATACATCCAATGGTACATCTATTCCATTTTATAAATGTAAAGTTATCCGTAATTTAAAGTTTTTTTTATTTATCAATGAATGATCACCACATCTAAATGTATGAAATTTTTTAAAAATATTTTTAGTAGAAAAATTGTTTCCTATTGTTCACCTAGTTTCGCGGAATCATTTATTTTATTTTTTGAACTTGAAATTTGTGCGTTTAATTGGCACAGTCAGCCACATATATTTGATGTTACTCATTATCAATAGTTGTTAATTGTTGTTCATCATAACAACTTTGCCTATAATTAAACACATATATGTAGGTTGCTTCTTTTTTTTAAACTAATGTCTTCATCCTACAAATAATATTGATGATCATACCCAAAATTAATTTTATGTATATATATTTTGTATACGTGAGAAACCTTAATCTATTGAACTCAGACAGACGTGAAATAACCGTCACGTGAGAAGAATAATTCAGATAAAACCCACGACTGTATTAGATTCTTATAAAGAAGACACTCTCAGTGGATCGAACCCAGAACAGACACAAAGCAACCGTCTCTTACGAAATGAAATCACCCGACTACATAACTTGGGTGTAAAATTAACTATACATTACTCTGTAATCAAGTTTTCCCAATTGCTACAAACAAGTTTCAAGTAATTTTTACAAAAGATTAAAGAATTCTATAAGATATACTAGCTAACTCCCTTAACTTGCATTAAAGTTCATAATTTGTTTCTCTTTAGTATTCAGCATTTGAGTTACAGATTTAAGATAATAAACATTTTTGGGGGGTTATATTATACATGGTGTATATGCTTATACTATTCCCTTCCACTTATATGTAAATTCTTTTTATATATCTTTTATTTTTTGAAAAATTAATTGGCTAACCATAAACACAAAAAATTATCAATGTTCTTATAATAATATCATACGTCACAAAAATAGATCAAATTACTTTATGGGAAGAGATTGTATATGTGTTATTAGTAGTTAAAAGGTGAAGAAAATTTTAAAAATACAAAAAAATCAAATACGCAATATAAATTTGTGAGAAGGTTCAATTGTTCTATTTCTTAAATATAGGTGTGTCAATAAAATTATGAAAAACTTGAGGGCGTATGAATATGATATGCATACAAAAACATATAACAAATACATATACCTCAGCATCGATCGGCTGTTAATATATACATCTACTTGTGTCGGGACGCGAGAGAGAAGGACGTGCACCCCAATTTGCTTTCTCACGCGCGCACACGCTGTTAACTTAAGCCCTAATTTCCAAGCAGACGGCCACCACCACCACCATTTTCTCCCCCCTCTCATTCTCTTAGTATTTTATTTATGCTCTCAGTTTGAAAGCTACGCACAGCTTTAGTTTTAGTGACCACACAACAAGTTTAAGAAAGAAACAGAGAGACAGAAACTGATATCTTTCATAGCTTTTTTATGTTTTCTGGTCTTATTCCTTCTCTCTTTGCACACTCTCTCTTTAAAAATTTTGTAAAGTGTGATCTGTTACATGTTCTCTTTCTTTTTAGATCTTAGGTCATTCCTGGATTCTTCTCTGTTATATATTTCTTCAGCTTGTGTATATGGACAACTTATGATGTTCGTATATTAGCTTGAATAAGATCTAAAGTTGAAAATTCTCTTCTGAGAAAAGAAAATATTTCTTGTCTTCTTTGTCGGTGTTTGTTGTTTCACAATCATGGCGAACCGTTGGTGGGCTGGACAAGTGGGTTTACCTGGAATGGACGCATCAGCTACTTCGTCGTCTCCGATGAAGAAACCAGATCTGGGTATATCCATGACCAACAATGGAGAAAGCGGAAGTGGAGGTGGCGATGAAGAGGATGAAAGAGAGAACAGCGATGAGCCAAGAGAAGGAGCTATAGAAATCTCCACGCGCCGCCCTAGAGGCCGTCCACCGGGTTCCAAGAACAAGCCGAAACCACCCATATTCGTCACGAGAGATAGCCCTAATGCACTCAAAAGTCACGTCATGGAAATAGCTAATGGCACTGATGTTGCTGAAACCCTAGCTAATTTCGCCAGGAGACGACAGAGAGGTGTCTGCGTGCTCAGCGGAAGCGGAACCGTGACTAATGTAACCCTCCGGCAGCCTTCAGATCCCGGGGCAGTCATGGCAATTCATGGTAGATTTGAGATACTGTCATTAACCGGTGCGTTTCTACCAGGGCCAGCACCACCTGGTTCAACCGGCTTGACTATATACTTAGCTGGGGGGCAAGGCCAGGTGGTGGGAGGCACTGTGGTCGGGTCCCTTGTGGCTTCAGGCCCGGTGATGGTGATTGCGGCTACTTTTTCTAATGCTACATATGAGAGGTTGCCATTAGAGGAGGAGGAAGAAGCTGCTGGGACTGGGGCACAGGGGCCGCTTGGTGGTGGTGGTGGAGGAGGAAGTGGTAGCAGCGGCGGAGGTGTTGGGATCGGGGATCCTTCAGGAATGCCAGTTTACAATAATTTGCCTCCGAATTTGGTTCCCAACGGAGGGCAGCTGAGCCATGAGGCATATGGTTGGGCTCGGCCAGGATTTTAGAGAAGTGAAATGAAGATGAATATGAGAGTTCTTAACTAGTTAGCTTAATTAGCTTTTGTATTGGCATGGTATCATCGATCGAGAGAGACAAAAATTAAACAAAGTAAGTAATATATTTCTAGATATTATTACGGATGATCAATAATTGTATTTGACGGACTTCTTTGTTTTGTATATTTCTCTGTTTTAATTTCATGCTTGTAGCAACACTGTGTTTAATAAATTGCTTTTGTTTTCCTCCTGCTTCTTCCATGTGATTTGATAATATATAGCTAGTATGATTTTCCTGGTCTTTTTAGTGCATTAATTTATATATAGATTGCTTATGGTGAAGTTAGGAATATTAGTATTAGAGAAATAAAGTTTAAATTATAATATATAGTTTAGGTTATTTGGAGTTTTTATGATTATTGCAGTGTAGTATATATGTATAAATTGATTGCTTTGATCTTTGGAAGTATATAAAAAACCCTAATTTATTTTTAAAAGATATTTTCAGTATAATGGATCTGGAATACTTACCTCTAACGATAATAACTAAGATCACCGATTATCTAACAAACAATATAATAGAAAGAAATACGTAATTAATTTCTCATTGCTGAAGATATTTTAGCTTAATTTTTAGTTTGTACTATTCAATATTTAATATTGGAATTCTGCACCTACAGAGATTAGTGCTTTATTTTTATCATATTCATGGCGACAACCCTTTTCTGTATTGGTTTATTTAGATATTGATGTCGAGGAATACATATGAATTACCTCATAATAATAATTATTTGCTTTACAGCATTTTATTTTAGTTAAGGTTTTTCGACTCTACTGCTTCTTCAAGCTCATGATTCTCATTTTGATATATTGTGTTGATTCTTTTATTATATATCTATTAAAGACTATATAATATTTCTAACACGACAATGGAATTATGTATATATGTTTCCTGTTTGTCTTGTTTTTTCAGTCAAAATATCTTTTACCTCTAATCATACCTCACAATTGTGAATGTGATATATATATATATGCGATGCAAGTAGCAATACTGATAATTAAGCAGAAAGAACTACAAGCTATAGGTTTGGTATATACCCTGATCTGTGAAGTTGGTGTAACTCATTTTTCGCGAAAGTAGCAAAGTGATATTTTAAGTTGCTTCCAATATTGATTCAATTCCCGATTCTAAGTCCATGTCCAATTTTTCTGATTGTCATTTCTGATTATCAGTAGAGCATTAAATGTTTTTTACTCTTCCGTTGGTTCTTAAAAATTTATTGACCTCCATGAGATTCAATGCCAAACGATTTTAATATGTATAAGTTCTATAAATCATTTGTAAATTCTATGGATTATTAGTTAAATAAAAATGTTGGGTAAGTCAAACCGACCATTTTATGTCTAGTTGAATTTTTAATTTATTTCATATTCTTCTTTTACCATTGAATTCTTATTCAAACTAAATTTTCTATCTCACGCGTTATAGAAGTCTGAAATCGAGAACAAATATTTTTAATTTTTGAAATCATCTGATGAGGAAGAAACTAGGATTACTTGTGACATTTTGCAAGGATTTTACATATTATTTAATTTAGTTACCCCCTAATTATTTTATTAATTCATACTGTTAGAGATGTGGCACTGAAAAGTAAAGCCATTTATTTGAAGAGAAGCTCGAAAATTATGAAAGTACTAACACTTAAACAGGTCGAGCACGTTTCATGCAGTTAAACGTACCTATTAAAAATAAGAAAATGCTTTTGAAAAATACTTCCAATGGAGAGAATAACCGTTGTGTTAGTAGTGGTTTCGGTGTAGGTGCCGATCACAAGATCCTTATACTATCATCCAATTTTCTCGACCAATATCAGTTATGAAGCTTGAATTCTTTTAAAAAGGCAGTTAATAATTGCTTTTAAACTAGCAATAGGATTATATTGGAGTATGCACAAAGCTCTTAGTTTCCATTTGGGTTTGTTTTCTTTTGGGGTAAAACCTAATGGTTTAATAATCTTTAAAGGAATATATATTTATTATCAAAAATTATCCAAATTATGTAGATGAAAAATCATTGGCTAAATTTTTTTGTTTTGGTTCAATAATTCAGCGTAACTAATTTGATGCGAAAATAAATTATATAGATCTCCTATCTGCGTCTATTTTCATTGATTTTTTTTGATCAATATGGCAAATGATTTCATGCTACAGAAGTACTTCAAAAATATATTGTAGTGAAAAGCTTTTAAGTATCGGGCTTGAAATTTATTATGTCTTCGATTCACGAGATTACCTCCGGATAAATTAAGGATAATTTATATAGTGAAAAATTACCCTTCAATAATTATATATCATGCATGCCTATTAATCAACTATGTAATTAAATTATTAATCTCGAAAAGAAGATATAATTAACACAACTTAATTTGCGTTTAAGTTCCATCTAATGTTCTTGTGAAAAGGATGTTTTCTTGGCACACTCAAAAATCGATCTAGAGAAAGCAACATAAAGGACCTTCTTCACATGGATACACATGACATTGCTAATCAAAAAACTTCTTAGTTAATTACGCATATACATATATTCTAATGGTAAAGCAGCAATGTTGCAGTGGACCCCACTTTGTGTCGAATAATTTAATGACTATGATTAATCAAGAATATTATTAAATAATTTCTATCTTTTCTTGGTACCCATTATATCTCTAAATTCAAGTGCGTGAAATTTACTAGCATATTTATGCAAATCCCTATCTATCAAATAAAAGTCTATAAAAGAGCTAATTAATTAATTAATGAACTATAATTACTAATAGTCTGAAAAGGAATCCGCAAAATCAGCATTAAGAAATGTGGACCACCAATAATGCCTAAGTTCATGTCTAATTGAAAAAGCAGAGACTAATAATTTTCATAATAAAATTAATAGAATGGAGGAATCATACATCATCAGCAATGGAAAATTTGAGAGAGCAAGCATGTACATGGTGTATATTGGTTTGTTTGTTTGATCTATCCTTTATTACTTTCCGAATAGCCTACTCCTCTTTCACTGAGAAATATTATTCGTCGCATGAAGTTGCCGTGGATTACACGTTTGTCTCTATCCTATTGATTAATTATATAACATTATTTAGGTGCCATTTGACCTAACTCTCTCATCTATGGATAGATAGATAGATATACATGAGTCTATGATCATCATCAGTTTAATTACCAATCAGGGTGCACCATATTGATCATCATGTTGAAGGAAGTATATATATAATTTGTAAATGATCTAGAGATTGTATATGAACACAGTAATGTCATCAGCAGCTACCCACACCCCAGTTCCTCGATGGAGACGTGAAAATTAGACGATTATAAATATTTGAACAGGTGTGTTAGTTAAACCAATACATATATATATAACTCTAATTACTTTAAGAAAGAGTAAAATAGAAATGGAAACTTTGACACGTATCTATACATAATCTCTGCCTTTGTCTCTGTGTGTGTGTGTGAGGGGGGTGGCCACCGGCACGGTGGCATTGATAACGGCCAAAAGCAAGCAAACATATCTAATTTTGAAATCCACTTTGCTTCATGAGAATGAGAAATAATATTAAAGCTAATTAAACACCACCGCACTTGCTTATTATTTCGAAAACCATTCCCGATCAATATATATCCAAACTGTTTTAAGGATGTTAGTTAATTGTAACATTATTCAGCGCTACAGGGTTGAAGCTTTTCTAGGGTAAGATTCTGAAGAGCTTTCAGTTACAAATAAGTCATAATGATTATAAAGCCTTTCCCTTCTCTTCATTTACAGAAGTGTATATTAGAAACAATTTTAAAGATTTGCAATGCAAGGATTTTTGCAATTACCACATTAAGTAAAATAAAAAATTTGATATCATAATTAAGATCTTAATTAAGTGCTTTGATTGATAAAAATTACATCATGTAGAATATAAATTACTTATAGATTTTACCCAATATATTAAATTGATATAAATAAAAATAAATTTCAAAAAATAATTAAGTCTATTATTGCGAGGCAATTTTTTAAAAAATAATCTATCTATCGATCCATATATATATATATATATGAGTATGGAATCGTTCATCAAATTATGTAACTTTTAAGTCATGATTCATCAAAGTTAGAATATATTATTAAGTTATTAAATTTTAATTTTTTTTTTTGCTTTCATATTTATTTAATTTATAATGTTTTACTGTGGGCTTTAAATAGTTTGACTAGTAAAACGGTTAACTAATAACAATGTTTTTTTTTTTTTTGAGGGAAAATTTAGGGGTGAATATAAGTGAGATTATAAAACTTTAAGGGTGTCACTGATATTTAGTTACCCACTCATAGTATAAATTAATAAAACAAGGGGGGGAAATGGACAAAGATGCAAAACGACAAACGATGAGCAGGTAGCAATTCCAAAGAAAGTGGGACCATTTGAGAAACGGAGTCTAGTTGACTTTTTGACTTCTGAGGGCTCGGGAGAGTACACGTGGCATCATGCCAGCATTTTAACTCCCTAAAACCCGCCGGAATGTCAGTTACAGTTACAGTTACAGTCACAGTTCAGTTCAAAAGCTGCAATTGCTAGCCTGTAGCGCGAAAATGGCCCATTTCTTGGTTTTCTTATTAAACTTTTATTAATTAATAAATAAAAAATTTAATACATTTTTAAAGTAGCGTTTATTTTTTATTAAATGTTTAAAAATTTTAAATTTTGAATAGCTCTAAATATTTAAATCTAAATGTTCTATTTATTTTTTATTTAAAATTTAAATATAAGTATTAAGTTACTTATTTTTTATTTTTTCAAATAAAAAATATCTTAAAACTAGTGCTTTTAAATTTTGTTATAATTATTTATATTATATTAAAAAAAATACACATTTAATTCATAAGATAGGCCGATAAATTTAAATTTAAAAAATAAATATATATAGCCTGATAAATTTAAATTAAAAAAATGAATATATTATGCTATTTTATCAATACTTTTTACTTGTTCAATTTTTTTAAAATAAAAAATACTTATATTTTGAAAATAAAAAAGAAGGTGTTAAGTTTTTATATGAATAAAAATGTAATAAATTAATTAGATAAAATTATTTTTCTAAATTTATTCCATAAAAAATTTCACACTATTAACATTGAGATAAAAAAGAGCCAAACTAAATGAACACTTAATATCTTAAATAGATAAATTCAAATAATTAAACAAATACTCTTTAAATTTACAGTAATAAAATATTTTTAATCCACTTTTTTCTTAAATAAAGTTATGTTTTTCTACAAGTTAAAAAAAAAATCAATATTTACCAGGACATGTTTGTAATTGTGACTGCTATATTTAATATTTTTAACAAATTTTAAAATAACAATACCTTCCCAACCACTTATATTTGAGGCCGGTTCTCATGAACCATGAATAAAAACGGCAATAATCATTGATAACATCTTCACTTCGTATCATTATCATTAATCAAATGGTGCAGTCTAATACAACCTCACTTGGAAAACCATAAACAAAGGATAGAAAAATTGCTTGCTTCATCCAACAATAGAATCCACCATGAATTACAAGGAATGAAGAGCTTGTGTGAAATGGTTACATTTCTTTCATAGCTATTACGCAAACTCAAGAAGACAAAGAACTAGATGGGAAGGAAAAATAGAGAATGCATCGTCTCTGAAGATAGTATCTCAACAAGAGATGTCTTGATAGAGTATTCACGAGGGCTTCCGGAATTTCCCGTGATCCCACACCCTTGGAATGCTCTTCCTGTTTCAGCGATTCACTGACTGGACACAACTATTCAAGTTCAACCTGTAGATGCTTATGTTCATCAATCTCTCAAGCGAAATTGAATTAAAGAAACTTTAAATCTTTGTTCAGTTTGAGGAAGTAGATGGAATTAACACAATAGTCAAGAGTCAAGAGTCAAGAGTCAAGAGTAATGAATGACTATTCTAGACACAAATGATAGTATATTTATTCTATTCCAATTCTTCCCAATTAAGCAGCAATGCAATTGCAAGTACTATAGGTTGTGACAACAAAACAGCAGGAAATTTGTACCTCAACGAAGCCCGCATTAATAAAAAGGTTCCTGACTGTATCTATAGTGAAGAAATATAATCGGATTCCATCTGCTCGCATGTACTCCCTGAACCCCACTCTTTGTTCCGGCTTAATGGCAGCATGGTCATGTCATATGGGCCTGAGTTTAGCAAATAATGTTTGTTGTTGAGTGCTGGACAAATTAAGATTATATTCAAATAGCTAGGAATATAATTTGAATTAAGATTATATTCAAATTAAGATATAGAGATTTCAAATGCTTCCTATAGCTTCAACATTTTGTATGAACCGAAGAAATTAATTTTGTAATGTAATGGTTTATACCATAATCCCTAAAAAAGAGCAGGCCACCATGGTTCAAGATAGAGTAGAACTCTGATATGGCTGTTGAAATCCTTGGGATCTGTAGAGATGATAGTGTAAATATCTAATACATTATGTAACACGAAAACAATTTGATATCCATGAGATTATCTTCATAAACTTCATTAACTTAATACAATAGAATATAGAAACTCAAGGATCAAAAGTCGTGAAAAAATCCAGATGGAGCACTACTAAGAAGTAATGACACCCTATAGAATATAACTGTGAAAGCTAAAGTTATTTTGGGCAAAAAGTACATACCAATTTGATAAAGTCCATGCCACCAATACAGGAACAATTTGCTCTCAATAAATGTGTTCTATTTTTCTCTTAGATATCTAAAGAATCAAGCCTACTTCCTTAGTTCACAACATATATGAAGCCAAATATGGCTAACATCAGGTAGGGAATGCCACAAACGAATACTTTAAATTAGGAACCTGAAAAGCAATCATGCTGCTTTTGTGGAAAATTTTCCCCACAAGAATTGCCAGTCAACCACTCTTGAAACCCCATTGTACATAAATCAAAATAGAATGAATGGAAACGATTTTTTCCTAAGGCTATATCAGTGCATCCACAAACTCTTTAGCCCTCTCAAGAATCTCAGAGCTGTCAAGCATATACAGTGATATCCTCATTCCCACTACAAAAGAAAAGGAAAAGGTTGGCTGTGATTATTTGAGTTCGAAAGGCTAAGAGAATTGTAAAAAGCACATTTCAAAAAGCTTTAGTTTAACGGAATATATTCCACCTAGAAAATGAAACTGTATTTTATCTTTTGTGATTCCCTAGTATTGCATTTATGTATATTGATAACAGCAAATTGCCAAAGTCAGTCAGAAGCTCAAGTACTACAAAGATTATCAAAACCGCAAATACAGATTACCATGTAACAAAATCTGGTAGCTTAGAATGCCAATTATATTAATGATGCCTTGCAGAATGTGGCATAAGATTTTAACTCTTACCGAACCATTTCTGTAGATTCCTTATCACCAAGAAAACTCAAATCTACAGTCTTTATGAGACTTGATCAATATTATATCTGCATCTGCTGTCAAAGTATG
>JAVXUL010000009.1:2833944-2845975 GCA_035590515.1 Trichilia minutiflora | reverse complement strand
AATCGAAATCGTTTTCTTGTTAAAAAACGTAAAAACGTAGATTTTACTGTTTAAAATCGCGATTTTAATAACAATGGCCTGATCTATGAAATGGCTGTAATTCAGTTTTCGCGAAACTAGCAAAGAAATATTTTAAGTTGCTTCCAAATATTGATTCAATTCCTGATTCTAAGACCATGTTCCAATCTTTCTGATTGTCAGTAGAGCATTAAATATGGTTTTCTAACTTCTGTTGGTTTATACAATAATATCCACAACCTTATTAACCTCCATGAGATTCAATGCAAAGCTTACTAGGCACAAGCAAATGGAACAATTGCTTTCATACGGCCCGTCGGATAAACAATTTTAATGTATATAAATTTTAATCACTAGGAATTTTACAGCTATTAATTAAATAAAAATGTTTGGTAAGTCTGCACCTCTATGAAATTACTAGGAGCAAGCGCAATAACTTGTTTTCAATACTGGACGGTTTTTTTATTGGATGAAAAAATGGCATTTTAGAGTAAGTCAAACCGACCATTTAATGTATTTTTGAATTTTTATAATTCATTTTTTTCCATTGAATTTTTATTTTTACTCAATTTTCTTATCTCACGTGATATGAGTCTAAAATCGGGAAAAAACATTGAATGAGGGAGAAATTAAGATTACTTTTGACATTATGCAAGGGTTTTACATATATATTATTTAATTTAATTACCCCATAACTATTTTATGAATACAGACTATTAGAGATGTGACATTGAAAAGGAAAAACTCTTATTTGAATAGAAGCCCAAAGTTATCAAAGCACTAACACCCAAACAAGTCAAGCAGATTTCATGTACTTAAACTTAAAAGAAAATATTAAAAATGAGGAAAATGATTTTGAAAAATACTTCTAATGGAGAGAATGACCGTTGTGTTAGGAGTGTTTTCGCTGTAGGTGATAATCACAAGATCCTTCTGCTTCTATCCAATTTTCTGATCAATATATCAGAGTTATGAAGCTTGAATTCTTTTAAGAAAGGTATCTATAATAATTGCCTTTAAATTTGCAATAGGATTATCTTGGAGTGTGCACAAAGCTCTTTGTTTCCCTTTGGGGGAAGAAATAATGGTTTGATAATATCTTCAAGGTATATGTAGATGAAAAATCATCGACTGAATATTGTTTTTTCGTTCAATTAATTCAGCCATGACTAATTTGATAAGATAGTAAAATTATGTATATCTCGTATCTGTGCCTATTTTCATTGATTTTTTTATCAATATGGCTAATAATTTCATTGTGCTAGGAGTACTTCAAAAATATGTTATTATAGGCAATACTAATCAATTACATGTTTAATTATTAATCTAGAAAAAGCAGATACAATTAACACAAATTTGTGTCTAAGTTCGATGTAATGTTCCTCTGAAAGGATGTTTTCTTGACACACTCAAGGGATCAATCCAGAGAGAACAACATAAAGGACCCTCTTCACATGGATTCACATGACATTGCTAATAAAAAAACTTCTTAGTTAATTACACAGTTGCATACATATATATATATATATTCGAATGGTAAAGCAGCAATGTTGAAGTGGACCCCACTTTGTGTCGAATAATTTAATCCCTATGATTAATTAAGAATATTATTAAATAATTTCTCCCTTTACTTGGTACCCATTAACCATTATACCTCCAAATCCAAGTGTGTGAATTTTACTGTCATATATATATGCAAATCCCTAGCTATCATACAAAAGTCTAAAAACGAGCTAATTAATTAATTAATGAACTACAATTAATAATACTTTGAAATGGAATCCGCAAAATCAGCATTAAGGAAATGTGGACCACCAAAAAAGCCTAAGTTGATGTCTAATTTAAAAAGGAGAGACTAATAATTTTCATAAAATAATTATTAGAACGAAGAATCATACATCATCAGTAATGGAAAATTTGAGAGAGTACGCACGTACATTGTACATATTGGTTTGTTTGTTTGATCTATCTCTTACCACTTTATAAGTAGTCCTACTCTTTCACTTAGAAATATTATTCGTCGATCGCATGAACTTGCCGTGGATTTTCACGTAGGTCTCTATCCTATTGCTTAATTATACGTCCCATTTGACCTAACTCTCTCATCTATATCTATATACATGAGTTTTATCATCCTGTTTCATGATCAGCATCAGTTTAATTGCCAATCACAGTGCACCATATTGATCACCATGTTGCAGGAAGTATATATATAATGTGTACATGATTTAGCGATTGTACATGCACACAGCAATGCCCTCAGCAGCCAACCTACAGCCGAGTCCTTGAAGAAGACTTGAAAATTAGAGAATTATAAATATTTGAGCAGGTGTGTTATTTAAACTAATACATATATATAACTTCAATTACGTTAAGAAAGAGTCAAAAAGAAATGAAAACTTGGACATGTATCTATCTATAATCTCTCTCTCTCTCTGTGTGTGGGCGTCGATACCTGCCAAAAGCAAGCAAGCATCTCTAATTTTGAGATCCACTTTGCTTACTTCAGAATCAGAAATAATATTTAAGCCAATCAAACTCACCCCCACTTGCTTATTATTTCGAAAACCATTCCAGATCACTACATGTATATATGGTGATTGTTTAAAATGAATCTCTTTATATTGTTTGATTAACCTTTTAACCGAACTGTTTTAAGGATTTTAGTTAATTGTAACATTATTTAGAGGTATAAGATTGAAGTACGTATAAGATACAGTCATTTTACTTTGGAACTACAAACAACAGTAAACCCTGAAATGATTTTAGTGACAAAATATATAGAACACTGGAGTAGGGCTGATAAACCAAATATCAGAAATGAATAAAGTCAAAAAGATTATAAGGGCTCTACCTTCTCTTAAGTCGTAATTAATTTACAGAACTTGTTAATTATATCTATGTTAGGAACTGATGAGTACATAAAAGTGTATGTGTATTAAGGTTAAATTTATCATTTTACACTTCAAAGTATGATTAACTCTCTCCATTTATGCATATTTCTAGGTTACACAATCTAAGTGAGATCAGGAACAATGCAAAGGATTTTTGCAATTACCACATTACATAAAATAAAAAATTGAGATCTTAATTGAGTGCATTATGAAAATCCTAATAAAGGAAGGCAATATCTTAAGTATTATTACTATCTAATTGATAAATATAAAATTATTCAGAATATAAAATTACTTATATATTTACCCAATATATTTAGTTGACGTAAATAAAAATAAATTCCTCGAAATAACTAGATGAGGCAATTTTTTTTTTTTAAAAAAAATCTATATATAAGAGTATGAAATCTTTAATCAGATTATGTAACTTTTGAGTCATTATTGATCTAAGTTAGACTACATAATTAAGTTTATTGCATGTTTGTTATCTCAATTACGGTTTAATTTTTTCTCTTGTTTTATTGTGGGTGTTAAATTGAATTCAAATTGGGATCACTTAAGTGAATAATAATGCTTTCAAATTTATATCTAATTTATTTTTCAGGTAAAATAAATAGGGTTGGGAGTGATATTTAAGAAACTATAGTGAATATACATGAGATTATAAAACTTTAAGGGTGTTGCTGATCTTTAGGCATTAATTAATAAAGTTATGATGCAAAATGGACAATGATCCAAAACGACATACGATGAGCAGGTAGCAATTCCAAAGAAAATGGGACCCGTTTAAGAAATGGATTCTAGTTGAGCTTTTCACTGGCTAAGGCCCTCGCTAGCATGCATCATGCAAGCATTTTAGGTTCCTAAAAGAAAGAAGCACAGTTACAGTTCAGTTCAAAGCTCCAAATGCTTGCTTACTGGCCCATGTAATGGTTTTCTGTATTAGACTTTTAGTAATTAATTAATTAATTAAAAATTTTAAATACATTTCTCCCTAAATTTACAGTAATAAAATATTTTGAAACCCCTTTTTTCTTAAATAAAATTTGAGTTTTGCTAGTTAAATTGAAAAGTAATTTTTGTCACGATAGACCAATCATATGCCAAGGACATATTTGTAATTATAACTGCTATATTTGATATTTTTAATAAATTTTAAAATATTTATATTTGGGGGCCGGTTATACTTCTCTTCGTTAACTATGAATCAAAGATAACAATATCTTAATTTCAAATATAACTTCCAAGATTTCTTTTTCATTGAAGAACATCTTCATTTCATATCATTGTGATTAATCAATGGAGAGTGTCTGATACAACCTCACTCGGAAAAAACATATACAAAGGATGAAAAAATTGATTGCTTCATCCAGCAATAGAATCCACCATCAATTACAAGAACTCAAGAAGACATCATATTCTAACAAACAACTAAATGGGAAAGGAAAAAAAGAGAATGCATCCTCTCTTAAAATAGTACCTCAACAAGATATGTTTCGATAGAATCTTCATGAGGGCTTCTGGAATTTCCCATGAACCCACACCCTTTGCATGCTCTTCCCCTTTCTGCGATTCACTGATTGGACACAGCAATATTCAAGTTCAACCTGTAGATGCAGTTTTTGTTCATTAATCTCAAGCAAAATTGACTTCAAAGAAATTTCAAATCTTTCTTTGGTTTTAGGAAGTCGATGGAATTAACACAATAATCAAGAGTCAAGAATAAAGAATGGCTATTCTAGACACAAATGATACTATATTTAATAACATTCCAGTTCTTGACAACTAAAGGCAGCATTGCAATTTACAAGTGTTACAGTTTATGACATCAAAATAGCAGGAAATTTGTACCTCAATGAAGCCAGCGTTAGTCAAAAGGTTCCTGACTGTTTCTATAGTGAAGAAATATGAACGGGTTCCATCTGTTCGCATGTATTCCCTGAATCCCACTCTTTGTTCCGGCTTAAAACGCAACATGGACATGTCATATAGGCCTGAGATTAGCACAGTGTTTGTTATTGAGTGCTGGACAAATTAATATTATATTCAAATAGCTAGGAAGGACTGGGATATAGAGATTTCAAATGCTTCCTAGCTTTAATATTTTATATGAAAAGCATAAATTAATTTTGTAATGTAGTGGTTTATACCATAATCCCTAAAAAGGAGCAGGCCACCAGGCTTCAAGACAGAGTAGCACTCTGACATAGCTGTTGGCATCCTTGGGAGTGGTATAGCTGATAGCGTAAATATCTGATACATTATGTAACATGAAAACAATTTGATATCCATGTGGTTATCTTCATAAACTTCACTTAATACAATAGAATATAGAAACTCAAGGAGCAAAAGTCATAGAAGAATCCAGATGGAGCACTACTAAGGACATTAGATCAAGAAAAGGCAGAAAATCTTGGGGCTTCTGATAAGTAATGACAGCCAATAGACCATAGCTAAAGTTATTTCACACAAAAAGTACATACCAATGTGATAAAGTCCACACCACCAATACAACAGCCATTTGCTCTTAACAAGTGTGTTCTATTTATCTCTTCAATATCTGGAGAATCAAACATAATTCCTTAGTTCATAACAAATATGAAGCCAAATATGAATAACATCGGTATGGAATGCCAGAAACAAATGCTTTAAGTTAGGAACCTGAAAAGCAATCATGCTGCTTTTGTGGAAAATTTTCCTGGCAAGAATTGCAAGTCAACCACTCCGGAAACCCCATTGTACAGAAATCACAATAGAATGGATGGAAGCGATTTTTTACTAAAGCTATATCAGTGGCCTCCACAAACTCTTTAGCCCTCTCAAGAATCTCAGAGCTACAGTCGCAAGCATAGACAATGATATTCGCATTCCCACTACAAAAAAAAAAAAGAAAAAAGAAAAGGTTGGTTTTGATGATATCACATTTCAAAAGCTTTAGCTTAATGAAATATATTCCACCTAGAAAATGAAAATGCATTTTGTCTTTTGTGATTTACTAGTATTGCATTTATGCAAATTGGTTAAAACAAATTTGCAAAGTCAGCCAGTAGCTCAAGTACTACAAAGATTATCAAAACCACAAACATAGACTACAATGTTACAATTTACTTCCACATGATTTTCTGATTATAAACGACGTCTAAAATGTGGCATAAGATCATAACCTCCACGGAACCATTTCTGTAGCATTTAATAAATCTTGAGTATAACCTCCACTATCACCGAGAAAACTCAAATCTTGAGTTTTCATGACACTTAATAAATATTATATCCAAATATGCTATCAGATTATGACCATTTCAAAAAATTATCATTAGCATCCTAAGCTACCAGATTTAGTTATACATATGACAATTCCAAAACTATGCAGTAAAATAAATGAAAATAAAATTTTCATTTTAAATAAAGACCAATAAAGCAACAAACTTACATTCTTCTTTTGATGAAGATATCAAGGTGAAACCTCCCAGACATGAGGACTAATGGAATTTTCTTGGGCAAGCAAACAGTGGTCAAATTTCAAAATTTTTGACCTTGATCAGGTTATGCAAGAGCAAAATGTTTTACCACCCAAAAAAAATCATGACATGCTCTTAAAAATCTCTACGCACTCAAATCTTTAAGATATAAAAATAATATGTAGACAAACTCAGTGATCAAAGTCGGCTTTGAAACCAATCCATCTGCATTTCAGGAATCATATATAAAATAGTTGGAAAAGATTAATGCTTACTGGTATTAAAGCTTAAGATGATTAATGCAGTCCAAAGGACTAATAGTAGGAAATATCAGGCATCAAATACGGTGCTCAGAAAAGACAAAAGATAAGGAATATAAAGGAAGAAAACTTGTAAGATTACCGCAATATTGGAAGAACAGTACTGCCACTACCACATCCCACTTCCAAAAGCTTAGAAGATTCACAACAAGAAAGTAATTCTGGGAATTCCTTCAGCAAATACCGTCTCTCCTACATACATAGATGGAAACTCAGATAAAACAAGACAAAAAAGCATAAAATAGAAGTTCTTATTCCCTGAAATAATGAAGTAAAACTACAAGGCCAAAACTCAAAATCTAAGAAACCTTTCAGATGGAAGAGGCAACTCAGTAACATTGACAAAATAGAATACTACATTAAAGCTTCTAAAGTATGCAATATGAAACTATTCACGTCCACAAATTTAAAAATATGGATTACATTAATGTTAACAAAAGGAAAAAAAAATAGCTATGGTAAAACATTTAAAGAAAAGCAAAATGTGCGCTAAAAAGTGGTTGCGACTTAAGAAATGATTTACCAAGACTTTATGGAGTTGAGGTGCAAAAGCCTTTAAATGAACAATGACTGTGTAATGGAATCACTAGCTGTCAGGTAGGAAGAAACGAGTGGTGAACTAAATGCAATCCTTTATGGAGAAATTTCATAAATCAAATCTTCAAATTTGATGAGTATCAAAGATAACATCATTCTTGTCACAAATTGATTCTTCGGCCTACATCATATCGACTTCTAAGAAAACCCCATTAACACCTAATTCATGCAACTAAAAGCACAAATAAAATAATCATTAAACTTTAAAAATGTGTGAAATATGAACCTTGAAGAACTTGCCGGAGGAATGGCGGCTGTGAAACCTTTTCCACGCATTTGAATCTTTTTCCGGTCTTTCATATATTTGTGACGAATGAAATGGAAGTAAATGGTATTGGAGAGAAGGATCATCTTCAATTTCTTGTTTCAAATTTTCCCACTCGAAGTCCTTTGAGTGGTACTCCTCTGCTTCTGCTGCTGATATGCTCATTTTTTCTCTCTGACTAGAGTTTTTGAAGGAATTCTTCAAGATTCTGACAGAATGTAGAGTTATTGTTAAATGCTGAAATCCTGTGGTTTTTGAAGACCCATTATTTACTGGGCTAGATAAAATTTTGTTTGACCCAGTATGAAAAAGCCCATTTCATTTTGTATGACTTTGTCCATATGGTCCGCTGACAGGAAATGAAAAAAAAAATACTATAATTTATGTTCATTTATTAATTTTTTTTTCAATTAATAGTGTTGTACACAATATAACATCATTTTTTTTGTTGTATATAAATAATTTAAAATAGCATGACGTCTTGACATGTGACCTTGATTGTATAAAAATGGATTACAAGATAAGATTCCTTGTATGGAGTGCATGAGAACTCGATTCCTATTCCTTACTCCTTAGCGTCCCTTGAGGTTATCCGATGGGTGTTTTGTTTTCTCCCCTGAGATAAGGGAGAAAGATACAAATTGTTCCCTGGTGTTACAAGACCGAGTTTAATATTTGAAAAAAAAAAATGGAAAGGTTGGAATAAAGTAGGATACTGTCATGCTGATGTCAAAAGTTGAAGTTCAGTTACTTTAGGAAGTGGACGATGGACCCTGATTTGCCTACAACGCAAGGACAGTGTTTATAGAAATAGAAATGCCTCACTGGACAAAGTTTTTGTATAAACACTCCATGTTGCAGTGTTTGTAGCAATAGAAATTTATAATTATTGAGCACGGAAGACTCAGTTTTCAACTCAAACAGATAGTAATGAGATTGAAAGAGGAGACATTGACAAGGATGCTCCATTTGGACTATCAAGAATTTTTTGGCTCTCTGCGTGGAAAAAGTTGGCACCGCCACACATGGGCTTTTTCTCTTAACTATAAGAGTTTTACAGGACATTTATTAAATATAATTAGTGTTTTCTATCGAGGAATGATTTGCAAACATTAGCTTCTACGCTACTGTTCAGGAAAAACACAGTAATTGGAAACATGTTTTAAGTGTGATGTCTACGGCAACAACGTTAGTAAACCTGGTTACGTAACCAAAATTACCCAAATGGTCATTAACTTCAAGCTTATAAAGAAGCCGCATGATAAAAACCGCTCCAGTATAACCTGAAATATCCAAAAGCAGCTCTTAAAACATTAATAAAATGATACAATATATCATCGTGCTAGTCTTTTCCCGTATAATAAAACTCTGGAAACACATCAACCAGGAGATTAAAAATATTCATAGTTTATAATTTTAATACAGCAAATTCCTTTTACTATTAGCCGTACATTTGAATATGTTCACTTCATGTTATAATCCTTTCTACGAAATTCTAGCAATGCAGACAACATTAACATAACCATATGGTTAGCAAAATTCAGGTAGCTACGGTCTTCTTTAATGAATAAGGTGAATGCTATGTTTCACATCTCCGTGCTTGAAACTAGTAGGATTTGATGAATGATGACCATCGAAGGCTTCTTAACTATGCAAGGGCACAATGTGTTTAAGCTTCCCTTTCACATCCTTTCACCAGCTTGTTGTAAAACTCTTTGAAGTTCTTCAGCCATCCCTCGTAAGAGAACAGGTTTTCGTATCAATCCATTCATTCCCATCTGCAGGCATCTCTCCCACACATTTTCCTCGGCACTTGCTGTCAGAGCTATAATCAACGGCCGATTACGGCTGCGGAACTTGCGAATTCTCATTGCAACTTCGAGTCCATCCATTTCAGGCATGTGAAGGTCCAATACAACAACTCTGAAAGAATTTTCGGCTACACTAAGTGCACTAAGGCATTCAAACCCAGACGAAACAGCAACTACTTCACAACCTAGCTTCTCAAGCATCTTCTTGGTCACAGTCCGATTCACATCATCATCATCAGCTAGAATTACCCGAAGCCCTCTGAACTGGGACTTGGGATTTGGTTCCTCTAATGAACTTCCAGGTGCAAATATTGTCCTTCCAAATGATGGTCGGATTTGAAACCTAAGAACAAGTGTCATCCTTTGTGCAAGACCCAGAGAATTTGGGGATATCCATATGTTACCTTGCATCATCTGCACATACATAAATTTTCAATAAATAAGTCAGGTATCAGTCAAAACTACTAGCATCCTAACAGGTACATAATATTGTCTTAATCAAATATATATATTTTTGATAATCTGTTACTAGTTAAATTATAAAGAGAAGAAAATCGGTCAAAGTGCTTACTTAGGTCAGGTTAGAAACAGATCAGCACAACAATATTAAGTAATCAAGTCATTTTGAGTTAGATAAGTCAAATTGAACTCAGCCTGGCTTTCTTCATGCACAAGACTAATCATTGCCATATGCAGAGTATCAAAGGAATATTTCAGTAATGAGACTTCCATCATCAGAAACTTGATTATTTCTAACGCAAAGACATCAATTGCACAAAACAAAAGTTACAGACAAGCAGTTTGGAAACTCACCTGCACAAGTTTTTTGCACATGCTGAAACTGAGACCCTCCTTAATCTCATTGCTATTGTGCCTCCAAACATGTTTTGAGATCAATCCATCTGAAGGAGAATTAGCCTCTCTAATCTCAATTTCAAACTTTATATATACATAGTCATCTGGCCTATTTGACCTCCATTGTACCAGCATTTTATCATTCTTATCCTCACTACTACTATCCAAGAAAACCCGAAAGAAAACAGTTCCCCCGCCATCATAGGTGTTTAATAGATAGCCTACCATATGCAAAATCACTTGAAAGGTCCTTTTCTCATCACCTACAATCTGATCAGGCAAAGAGCTCTGAACATCTAATCCAAAATCAAATCCTTTGTAAACGGACAAGCACCTGGCAAGACAAGAAGCTTCCTTTAGCATGGAATGCAGCCGAAATGGCCACATCTCCAATGGGAATCTTCCATCATCTTTTGCAGGAATCTCCATTGCATCATTAATCAGAGTTGAGAGGACGTTGCTGGTTTTCACCAAGGTATCAACGATAATCTTCTGCTCAAAGTTCATATTCTCATCATGAAAAATTGAAAGCAGGCCTAAAATCGTGTACATTGGTCTTCTCATCCCATGACTCATAACCTTCTGAAATGAGTTTCTCGCCTGACTGGCCATCAATGCATTTTTCTTTTCCTGTTGCAACACACGATTTTGTTCACCTAGTTTCTCCCTCATTAGCTGAGATTCTTCAAGAACTGCAGCATGAGAAAGAGCCACAGCTACCTGATCAGCAACCACTTCCACTATTTCCATTTCCTCAATGGTCCAAACCCTGGAATTTGCATTTGGAAGTACCAAAACAAGTATAGCATAACATGTATCAATCAATTCTGGTGTTCCCCCTTTGAAGTTTGAAACATGAAGCATTGGCATCCGAATTGCGGCCACTGCACCAATATCGTCTGATCCACCACCACTTGCAACACCAAGTGCTGAATCTGGCCTCAAATTCCTCACTCCTTTGCTCTCTTTTATCTCCAACACATCCGGGTCATCACTTGGGATAGAAAGGGGGAAATTATTTGAAGAACTTGCTCGCAACTCATGAGTGAGGTTCATCTCAGTTCTGTTCTCATTTGGCATCCAAACCGCACAATTATGTAAATCCAAAGTCTTTGAAAGCTCGACCAACGTGGTGTATAATATTGTGTGCTTATCAAGCGACTTCCTAATTTGCCGAGTTAGCATCCGAACATGCCAACTTGCTTCCTTCTGCTTCTTCATCATTCCAACTTCCTGGTCTAATTCCAGCACATTTTGCTTCAGAAACAATTCCCTCACTTTCCATTTCAGGAGGAGAGGGATTAAAGTTAAAAGCGTTATCGCAGTTGCACACGAGACAAGAGCCGTGAGGAATTTGAAGACAGTGAGGGATAACATTAACTGGAATGAGTGAGGACCATAATAGGTCCACCCATTGAGCAAATGGGTCATTCCACAAAGTACAATAAACGCTATAAACTGAAGAAGGACCCATTTGAATGGTACGTTTGAGCAACTAACAAAGTACAGAAGCTCGAGAGGTATCGAAAAATAAGCTATTGCTATGAAGAAATCACTCACTTTTTGGCATTCAAGAATGCTTTGGACGCTCCAAAAACCTTCATCATCACAGTTGCAATTTGGATACTCGTGATCATTAGCAGAAACAAAGATAATAAGAGAAAAAAGCAAGAATCCAAGGGTTAATGCTCTTAACATTGCACCCAAGTCGCTTATTGTCTAATCCATTTACAGAAACCACAAAAAAAAAAAAAAAAAAAAATAAGAAGAAGAAGAAATAAAAAATCATCGCGTAAGGAGGCTCGGAGGGGTG
>JAVXUL010000009.1:2810542-2833844 GCA_035590515.1 Trichilia minutiflora | reverse complement strand
ATCATATTAACTCCACTTATTTTATAATATTTATGTGATAAATATGAATTAAAATAATTAAAAATTAAAAATATATATATATATTATTATTTTCTTTTGATTTGGCAATGGAAATTGAATTCCTCTCATCTCTCTCACGTTGGCCATTTGAAGAAGAATTGAGGTGCGTGTAAAATAAAGAGGGGTTGAGCATTTGATCCTTGTATTCATAACAAATTCATCAACTCTTCAAATCTTTCAAAAGCCCTAGGGTAATTAAGTTTAATTTCCATTGATTTTCATTTTTCTAACCTAGGATTTTGAATTGAAAAACTTACATTTATACATTATTTAGGCCATAGACCATCAATTATCATACAATACAGGGGAGTAGTCGAAATGTATTCCATAGTCTCTAAATGTATGTTGCATCCAAAATGTCTTGAGTTTTTCTCATCTTATCTCTCTTGAATTTGTCTTGTTCATTTTGTTAACATCAAAACAAGAAATTATGACACCAAGGTCAACTTCAATCTTTTTGGAATGTTATATTTTATAATCAATGACTGAGTTAATGTTTATTTGTATTATTCAATGCTTTATGCTTTCAAATTCATTGGTCATGTTTTGAATGATTTTTAGGTTTGATTCTTTCACTTGAAAAAATAGGGATTGAATTAGTTAAGGAACGACACAATTTGAACGGCATCTAAATATATAAAAATTCTTGGTTGTTACAATAAGAGGAAGCACAAGCATTTATTTAATTATTATTTTGATCAAATAAAAGGTTGCTCATTAATAATTATCAAACCTAACTTAAATTAAACCAATTAAATATCTATATTATTTGAAACAACAATAATTATGTTTCAAAATGTTTATATTTGACATACAACTGTAAATATAAATGAAACCAAAATTAGTTAATGACATATTTTTGCTAAGCAACTCATGGAATAACATTTCTTATGATATTGTTGTAACATAACATTACTGAGTGTGAGATAGCATTCCCGGTAAGAAGATTCAACAATGGTGGCCTTGTTAACCTTATCAGTTCAACCTAAGAAAGAGAGAATATAATCATATCATATCAAATTAAATTAAAAAGTATCCCAAATTCATATAATATCACATGCATTAAATTAGAAACATACATCGTTTCACAGTTTATAAAAATTAAATAAATAGCAATACTCACTTAACAATAGATAACAACAATGTACATACTGACTCACTGATTGGGATGAAAGGGTATCAATATTTTGCAAATGGCGCGATTATATCCAACACCATGACACCTACTATATTGCTTTATAACCACATCCTCCCCCTGAGAAGGAAGACGTAGTTTTCTCGATCGACCTGTTGAAGCTCTTACTCGAGACACCTTAACAACCATCTGACGTACTTCAATTGGCATAATCCAATCAGTCTCGTTACCTACTGAAAAAATACCTTCTGTATACGCTAATAACAGTGATTCATTAGTATAAAACTTTAAGCATAACGAATTATGATTATATCTTGTGTATCTACACACTACAAGGATATGAGCACACGGTAGTTGTTGTAAATCAAATTTACTATAGGTACATGTCTTCACTTCAAGATCTACAAACTTCTCATTTCCTTTCATTTTTACCAAAAATTCAAACCTAGATATTGATACCACATCACATACATGGGACTTTTCAATCTATTCATCAATAATTGCTTGTGCTGCATTAGTTAAGAAACCATCTTTTAAATTAGCAGGCTCTCTTCGTTCATAAAATCAATACTGTAACACATATCTGATAAACTCAACCAAAGAAGTTATAGGGAGATGACACGCATGTGTTAACAAGGAGTTAATACTTTCAATAATATTAGTGGTCATCATATCTTCATGATGGAAAATGTGATCTAGCCCACCTATAAAACTAACTTCATGTTCTAGGTAGTCAACAACCTCTGATTTTATTACCTTCAATTTCTTAATGTACCTACTAAACTCAGATAATTGATATGCTTTAGCTGTAAGGAAATAACCTTGCTTAAAAGGGTTTATAACCAGTGTTCGCATATTGAATTCAGCTTTTACATTTCTAACTACATGATAAGTATAAAATCCATAAGTTGATTCTAGAAAGACCACACTTATCCCCTTCTCTATAGTGTTGTGTCGATATGAAATGAATACCAAATTATCCATCGATCCAATAGCTTGTCTGAGCTTCACCAAAAATCATTCTCACAATGCATCATTTTTTGAATCAATAATTTTAAAAGCTAATGGGTATATCTGGTCATTACCATCAACTACTGCTGCAATCAATAGTATACCACAAAATGATCCTTTCAAAAATGTGCCATCAATGACAATAATAGGACAAATAACTGTACGAAACCCCCAAATACATGCCCTAATAGACATGAAATAGTATTAAAAATGGTATTCACCATCATGTTCTATAGTTTTCATTGTACCTGGATTCTGCTCTTCTAACACATGACAATATAAGGTTAGTATCTGAAAAGACTTTTCTGAATCGCCGTTCACAAGCCTAAGTGCTCATTCTTTATCAAGTCATGCCTTATGATGTGATACTCGCACTCCATACTCTTTTTGAATATCATCTATAATATTTTGTGGAGTGTAAATACAACTGGCATCTACAAACTTGTCATGTACTGTCAATATAATAATATTACTAGTTGTTTGACAATGTCCATATGGTAAGTGATTATTTACACATGTATACATCGTATCCAAATCTAAACGGGTAACTCGAAAATATGGTTCATCTCAATTCTTAATAACATGTATACATCATTTACATAAATCTACAACACATCTTAATTCATATTGATCGATTGAAGATTTATAAGTCTTCAATTGAATATGTCTTTTAATTGTCATTAAGCTTAACCTTTATTTTATTCATGTTTTGAAGTAAATATCTGACCAACATAGACATTACCGTCATTAGTTGTTAATATTGCATCATGCACAATCCTGGTTATTATCGGTGAAATAAGTGAGAAATGCTGAGTTATTTGATTTGACGTTAACGGAACTGCCATTAAGCTATCGAGATTATGTGGCATATTATGAACATATCCTATCTTATTGGATTTTTCGTCGCAATAATTTATTCCAACTTCATATTCAAGAGGAACATTGGGGGCATCAAATTATCGCTCAGTGTTGATATAATTATCTGTACAATCATTATTGTCTCATACGGGAGAATAAACCCTATCAGTAATTATCTTATTACCTATAACATATAAAGAATGATTGAGAATATATCTATTGGCATGCTGATGTGTGGGTGAGATGGTACAATTTACTTGATTACTATCAAGCAAAGACATAAACGAATGTGTAGAAAGTTTTCTCATACATTGTATTTTTGGTTCTGAAAGATTTATCGGTTCAGTAGTAATTAATAGTAGACATAGTCCCTTATCACTATTCATATAGATACTATTGACAGCAAGAAAACCCTCGAAATCTGATTCAGTTACAATTTCAGTTGGCATAATTGGTAGAATCTCCAGTTAAATGTTCTTCATATAAAACGTTCGTAATCTAACAGTAAATTCTTCGTGATTGATCTCAAATAGATTATACACCATTTGAATAAACTGATTTAATGTTATTGTGTGATTCACACATACACATCTTATAAAACCTCTCACGTAAGACAACCTACCATCCGAGTTTGTTACCCAAAAATAACATGTCTTAAAAATAATATATATTGATCAGTCATATCTGCATTACAACAAAATACCTAATAATTAATCATAATTCCGTACATAATTTCTTACCATACTTTTGAGTATTGTAAAAATGTGCAGTTGCAAACATAGTTAAAGCCTGCAATTTAAATATGCTATCTAATCATACTTTCAGACACAAGTAGTCATGACATTTTTGAACACATACTAATACAACACACTTTCAAACACAGTCAAATACGATAATTGTGAATGCATGTAAAACAACACACTTTCAAACATAATAAAACATGGCACTTTTATACACTTTTAAATACAGTCAGACATGACACTTTCGTATATCCATAAAATAGCATATTTTCGAACACAAGCATGCATGACACTTTTGAATACACAAAAAATAGAATCCTTTCAAACACGGTCAAAAACGATATTTTTTAATGTACACAAAATAACACACTTTCTAACACAAGTAAAACAACACACTTTCGAATACATACAAAACAACACACTTTTGAACACCCACAAAACAACATGTTTTCAAATACAGGCAAACACGATACTTTCGAACACCCACAAATAATGCATTTTCGAACACAGATAAATATGACACTTTTAAACACATACTAAACAACACACTTTCGAACACTTTCTAGATTTTGATATTTAAAGTTCTGGGAGCTTGTTCATAGCTTAAATTCAAGCCAAAAAAACTAACATAATAAAATATCTTTCTATTTACATGTTTATAACCTATAAAATTCCAAGTTTCCTAATTTTAAAATTTAAAATAAAATTAATCAAACTCATTTATTTTAGATAGATGCAAAACGTTGAATGTCAAGTTGTTGAAGTCTTAAAACGAATTTTTATCAATGGAACAAAGAAAAAAAATGAGGGTCTCAAATATAAATTTTAGAAAAAGATTGATAAAGACATTCAACAAGCAGAGGCAAAGAAACCTTAGAAAAAAAGGGAAAGCAAATCTATTTTCATATATTTTAAATTTGAGAGTAAAATTGATCATAAATAAAGTTAATAGTTAAGGTGATTAATATTTTTAGAGGTTGATCATTTTAGTAATTATATTAAAAAATAAAGATATTTTCGTTTTTGTTTTTGTTTTCCTAAACTGAAAGGAAGTATGAATAATTAATATATTAAAATTAAAATAAATAAATAGATTTTAAGGTAAGGGATCTACAGTTCTAGGTCAAGAGCACCTAGACAACTCTCTTGAGATATTTTTAATATATAATGAGATACTAACATTTGAATTTTTTATTTTTCATATTATCAAATAAGAACATAGTTTGTCCGTTTCTTTCAAATAGGTCTTTGTGCCTTAATGAAATAACCGAAATATCCTTTCCTGTATGAACGGTAATTTGTTCATCTCGGAGAGAAATCAGAGAATATTTGACATAAACGGACAAATTATATTCTTATTAGTGAAAATGTAAAAGTCGAGGACCTGGATGTCATATTTTAAAACTTTATCTATATGTATATATGCAGGAGCTGACGTGGACATCTGGAACCATTACTTGCAATGCATGCCAACCGCAGCGGTTATGGCTGCCTGGACAAGAATTGAAGTGATGTTGGACAAGGAAAGCATTTTCGTGTCATATATATATATATATATATATATATATATATATATATATGTATTTGTGTGTGTGTGTGTGTCACTGTAATAAATGTTTAAGCTTTAGATTATTGACAAATAAATTAAGGTTTACTTTGTAGATGGGACTCTCATCATCCAATTCATTTTCATGGGATGTATGAATAGAATTTTAGGAAGCCTATGTCAAATTGTTTATTATCTAAATACATAACATAATTGGTTTCACTAATTAAATAAAAATTAGAACTTACGGGAATGATTGAATGATTTAAGTTATCAATGTAAAATTACATACGATAGAAATTTGTTATCCATACTATTTTTAATAATAAATATTAAAATAGATTAGACTGTTAAAATGAGTTCGATTCGACGGATTGATCCGTTTAACCTATAAAATAAATAGATTAAGATTAATAATTTTTAATCCGTAAGTTAAACGGATCAATCCGATTAACTTGCAGGTAAAAGAATTTAAATACGTTTAATCTATAGATTAAACAGATCGATCTAATTATATTAATTAAATATTTAAAAATATTTTTTAAATTAAATATTT
Source organism: Trichilia minutiflora (assembly GCA_035590515.1). Classification (NCBI taxonomy): domain Eukaryota; kingdom Viridiplantae; phylum Streptophyta; class Magnoliopsida; order Sapindales; family Meliaceae; genus Trichilia; species Trichilia minutiflora. Next base: position 2,827,938 of record JAVXUL010000009.1, on the reverse strand, counting down.
ATTATTTATTTATAATAATAAATTTTAATTTTAAAAAAATAAATAAAAAATATTTATTGTTATTTATTTATAATATTTTTATTTTTTATTAATTTTTTTAAATTATAATTATTTATTATTTATTTATTTAATTAATTAATTAATTAATATAAACAGACTGACCCGTTTAACCCGTTAATCTGCTAATATGACGGATTGAGGTAAGATTAAAAATATCAATCCGTTTATTAAACGAATCAATCCGATCCAACTCGTTTAAATACTTGATCCAAAACGACCCGAATCGATTAAACCCAATCTGATCTGTTTGATGGCCCTACATACAATCATAAATTCGATTCGTCTTAACCGTCATAATTTAAATACAAATTCTGAACGATAATATACTATGCTAGTTTGATTTAGTAATAAATATAAAAATTATTTAAAAATTATAACAAAGTTTAATTCACTTACTAGTTCTCGAAAAAAATGAATGTAAAATGAGATACTAACACCATAAAATTAAACTCATGCAATAAACATTTCAAACATTAAGTAGGTTGGCTGCAAATATATCCTAAGATTTGTTTACATTCAAAAGAGTGTAGACACTCCTATAATAAATGCCACCAATAACAAGTATTTATTAAGTATTCGCCCGTCAGCAACACTTTACTTCGTCATTGTAATCCACCAACAAATAATATTCAATTCTATGCATCGGATGCCAAAAAGGTAGAAGGTAGGAGTTACGCATCAGAAACATAACCTCAAAAACAAAAGGCAAATTCACCTGTAGTCTCCAATGCTTCAACATTACTGCGAACTCATCTACTGTCAAGTTAATACAATAATACTACTTATCCCAAATTTTTTTGTCTAAAAATGTATCTCAAATAAGGTGTCAAGTGAGTTTAGAGGTATTTATTAAATAGTGAATTTTTACTATTTTCAAAGTCATTTATTGTATTCTTCCGTCAATGAATACACACCAGCTTATTTTAAATGCAATTTGGGATGAGAAATTTGAGATCATTAGTATTAATTATATTAATACACATGAATTAGCCAAATCAAGTGCTGAATTTAAATAATAGGAAATGTCAGTTGAATTTTTGTTGCCATCATTCTTTAACTTATGGGGCAAATCTTTAAACAGCGTGAACTTACAAAAAGAGAAAGGAGAGCCATCAATCTGTACAGACATATTATCACATGCCGGACAGGATGCAAGGAGTTGTACATCTAGTTTTGATCTTGTCAAAGCACCTATAAGTCAAATATACCTAGCACAAAACGGTAACCTCAGAAACAATCTCTAACCTGCCATTTGATCATAGTCTCCATTTTCTGGAGACTGATTTCCAGCTCGACCTATTCTTCCTGCAAAACAAAATATCCCATTTCAGTCTTTTCCTTCCCTACACCACCCACACCGACATAAACACAGGAAATTATACCTGTCAAGTCGTAACCAACAGAAATTCTGGAATCTAGGCCGCCTCTCCATTCTGTGGCTCGTGTAGGCGACATATGCGTACCAGATGGTTGAATCAGGAAATGACCTCCTCCAATGGTTTGAAGATCATCGTTTCCCCTGACAGGATTTCTCCCATAAGATTCTACTGGTGAGCGGAAGCCAACACTCGATACAGATGCTCCAGCAACCGGAGATGCCAACTTGTTGCCAGAAGAATCACCTTTCAAAACCGCACTAACATCCTTCTTGGTGTCAATCTGAAAGGTACCAACAATTACCTGTACACACAATAAACGAGGAACTGATCATTTAACTAGCTAAATAACCAAAATCTCTCTCTATCAGCATTTTAAACATCACCTGAAGTGGACCAGCAGCCTTTAGGGGTCCACCAACTCCTCCTCCAACGATCTGGCCATCTGAACTAGACAGGCATACACTCAGTCCGCCAGTCCTTCCTCCAAGGTCAGTGCGTACATAAGATCCAGATAATGAAACGATCTCAAACCGACCCTAGTCAGAGGTTGAAGGAACAATCATATGTTGACAGCATCAAATACGTGTTACATTTCAATTTGTCTGCTTTTTCAACTTAAATCAGAAGAAAGTGACCATCTTTATGCAAATATCTTGGCCTACAGCCTACAATATAAAATAATCTCAAATTGCATAGGGTTTCAGACGATTCTGCTATGCTAGTACTATGTGACTATAATTGTTTTTGAGTGTTCTCCCTGATCCAATAAGGAGAATCAGTTGAAGAATCTTTCATTGGGTAGTGCAAGCATGGTCTTTAAACTAAGTGGTCCAACCAAATGAATCACAATAACAACTTATCGGGGAAGATAGGGAATCTACAACAAATTTTTTTACTTCGGTCCATACTAAATTTATATACTGAAAGAGCAATCATGCTATTTAATAGACCCATAATGATTTACTACGATCACAAGGATATCAAGAACTTTGCATTCCTGCTGTCCAGTTTTTGCTTCCTCTTTAGAGCTTTGTTGATGGCTTAAATCAACAATGCTTGTCTTCTTTTTTTTTTCTTTCCTTTTCTTTATCTTTCTTTTTATTCTCTGTTTGTTTGTTTGTTTGTTTTGTTCCTGGAGTACTTCTATTATATGTTTTCCATCAACACTTCTTGAATGTTTACTAATCAGTCATAATATCCAGATATTTCGATTGTGAGTTGCTTCTTACAAGTAGTGTGAGAAAAAGCGTTGGCTAGCCATTGATATTCATAGAAACTGCATTTTTTCTGCAAAAATAAAATGGCTACATTTTAAAAACTGAAATGTACAAGATCAACTGTCTTTAAGACATTTAACAGTGCTTGTTTTTCCACGGTCAACATAAACCCTAATAATTTTTTTCACTTAAATCTTCTCGAAAGCAGATAATTGGATCCAACAACTGTATTAAATCCTATAAATGCCCTTAAAAATCATATTTAATGAAGCAAATGACACATGCACCAAACAAATGATATTATTTTTAAACTATAGATTACTATTAGCATATTATTATATTATTATTTAAAATAAAATTTGTTTTAATTATTCTATTTACTGTAAGAATCCAGCGGCAGTTGATGTGTTTCTATCAGACCTTTCCCTCAAGAGGCATAAATTCCAGCTAGTTTTTATCTTCTCTCTTCCATTTTTTTTCCTACAAAATTAATTATACCTTACCACACTATTTTTGCACCATATTATTGCCAATTATTTTATTTTATTATTACTCCCACCCTTGCAGCCAAAACCATATCAGGAAGGACAAATGACAGCAAGCTTAAAAAAAAAATTGGAAGATTTGTGATATTAGTTGGTTCCATTGGTAAAATCTTTTGGGCGCGACTCACATCATGGTTGGGAAAGGTATGATTTTCATTTATATAATATTTAAAAATGGAAAAGGAAAAAGAAATGGACAATTCCTAGATGCAGTTGCCTTTTATTTTCAATGGGTAAATTTCAGCATAAACCCATCATTTTTTGACAACCTAAAATCTCCTCAAGTTTCCTGTAAGTCGACACTCCAATCCCGCACCGCCGTTACTTTCTATTAACATTAACTTATACAACGGTTATACAATATCAAATCAATGAAAGAAAATTATTTAATTTTTTACAATTTTAAAATTAAATATAAAATAAAATATGATTTTTATTTTCTCTCTCTTTCATTTGTTTCTTTCCCCCTATTTCATTTCTAATTTCATCTTTAACATCTAATCTTCAAATCGCAAGTCCTCAAACTGCAAATTAAATTTACATAAAGCCATTCACATCCATAAACATACAACAAATCAAACCAATGCAGCAAGGGAGAGAAGTACCACCTAGAGAGGCCAGGACAATGACTGCAAGTGGACCTTGCACGGCCATACTAAGACTACAAGCGGCCATATGAGGGCAGCATGCAAGGCCCTTGTGTGCAACCATGCACTGCTTGTGCGATGGCCTTGCCCAGAACACACCCTCCATTTTAATTGTGGCCTGAAAATTGACTTGGGTGGAAGAGGAAGGGGGGGAAAGGAGAAAGGAAAGAAACGAAAAAGAACAAATTTTTTGTATTTATCTTACAGTATTTTTGCCATTTTATATTGCTTGAACATGGGTAAAGTGCCTTTTACGGCTTTATTTAATGGAAAAGAGTAACGGAAAACGGGGAGTAGGATGGGAGGTGGAGTTTAGGGTAGAATCATAGAAAACTTGGGGCCAACTTGAGGTTGTCAAAAAATAATGAAATGCTGAAATTTATCCTTATCCAATTCATTGTTTATTCTTTCAGACAGCAAACTTTATGCACAGAAAATTACCCGACTATTAAGTATACAACTGCAAAAGAAAAAAAAGAACATAAAAAATTACCTCATATGCAATGTTGCCTCCAGATGTTGCCGGCTGCCGAAGAGATGCATTAGAGATTGAACCAGATGCAGAGAGAATACATATCTCATGCTTATTTTGTTGCATGAACAGCATAATCTTCTGTGCAACATCCTATTCAATCCATCCCTTTATCATGTCAGGAGAGTGACAGATAACCAAAAGCAAGAGCATTTTCATGTTACATAACGAATATTGGGATCTTAACTTGCCGACAGGTTAATCAAAGACCAACAGATGTAAGGAATCAGTCTAAAATTTAAAAAGAAAAGATCCGTTGTTCTGGGAGGGGGGAAGCATTCCCACTCTTCCCTCACCCTCTTGGGGTTAAGGTATGTTATCCCCCCTAAGTCCCCTGTCAGCAGGAGATAGATCTATTCTTGGAGAAAACAAAAGATTTTTCCCTGAGAAGCTGGCTCCCAAGCCATCCACTGGCCCACCACCCACTTTCCTTCCTTTCAGTCTTATGCAGTCCAATATAACTTGTCCAATACACCAATCCAAAATTCACATTAATTCTCATTAAACCAGCTCTAATAACCCCAGGTGGTGAATCAGAGCTGAATTGAGCCCTCAGTAAGACCTGAACCTGTTTGGCCCACTGGATGAGGAGACAAATGTAGGAACGCCATTAGCCCACCCCAGAGATTTTTTTTTTTAATTCTTTTGTCCCATAGTTGAACATTTGATTGGTACTACAGCACTATGACAGCACCTCAATTAATACATATCCTATAGGTATAGTACAATAGTTTCTTAAATTTACATAAAAAGGCAGCATCATGAATCATTCAGATATAATTAATATAATTACACAATTCTAATAACAAAAATAAGAGCAAAAACAAATTTTTTTTCTAAGATAGAGCAAGCACTTCAAATAAACTGCATGTGCATAAGATTTAATCATAACAATGAGCAAAGGCAAATGCATTAATATTTCTGATCAAGCATGGCTCCTTTGTATGCTCAACATTGAAAGAGAGAATTTAGAAATTTTCAAGGCACAAATTCAGCATACCTCACCAGCAGCTACATTAATGACATGAGGAGTAAAACCTTGTCCTGAATTGCCTGCGTCCAGAAATTGAAAGAAGGAGCACTGATAAGTTTCTACGCAATTCACTCAGTAGAAAATAAAAGCTCCCTATTTGAACCAAATAACATATAACCGAAAGGGAAAAAAAGAGTTGACAGAGGAGGAAAAAAGAAAAAGAACTTGTAACATGATATAGTACATAGTTGATTGTTAAAAAGAAAATAAAAATTATTCTTGGAAGTGAAACGATAAATATCACATTATAAACTATAAGTATGTAGTCAAACATCCATAAGAAGCGAACCCTGAATTATTTTCTCCTATTTTCTTTGTGTTTTTCTAAAATAAAGGTGATAGACTAGCCATGTAGAACCAACTCACTGTTTACTAAAAGTTTTCTTGCTCAATAGCTTAATCCTGAAATGATAGACTCATAAGGTCGATATTGCAACTTTTAGTGACATTTTTAACACATTACTCAACTAGCATTATAACTCACACCTAGATATAATTATGGTCACAAATAAAACGTCACAGCACTGAAGGCTAATTAATCTCAATAACTTACTAGTCATGACGTTATTTTGCATGTTCTCGACTAGCACAATGGCTCACAACTAGAGATATAAACAGTAACAAGTATAACATCCCCTATCAATCTAAGAAGACAGAATTCTTGAACTTTCTAAATTAGTACTGGGGGTTCCATGCAAATAAAATCAGCAAATGTAAAACCAGAAATGCCACAATTCTACCTATGATTAAAAAAAAATCTCATTAAATTTTCTAAAATTTGACTTATTTGGGAAATAATTTGTCACAATAAGTAAAGGTTTCACAAACTCCTTCACGCATAAAACAATCAAGTGTAGTACCAGGATTCATCAACACTCCGTAGAAAAGCCTTCTACAGCACAAAGCTACAAGAACGAACTAGTACAACCAACACAAAAATTCAAGTTATAACGTAACATTTTTTTCTTTGTGATAAGCAAATATCAATCAGATCTTTCTATGTTCACCGAGTTCTAAACTGAGGACTACTGCCAGAATGTCTGGTTCAAAACTCCAAATTCAATAAAATAAAAAATATAGAAAAAATGAAAATATGGTTATATAGAGACAGGCCGCACATTAAGTGATAAAAAACCTAAGGAAACACTAACTGTGACACAAACTACCACCAATAAATTTCAGTACACTCCCAACAAAAGCACAAAAACGAAACCTCTTTCAGGGAAAACCTCTAAAGCAAACAACCGATACTCTTTTAGTTAAATGTTGCGTAACTTAAACCATCATATAATAACCAAAACGACTCAATGCAAGAAAACCCTTACAAATTATACAAGTTAAACAAAGCCCCAAAACTTGGCAGATATCCCTCAAAATTCACAAAATTGACATCTATCCAACTAAAAACAAAACTTTCTTTCATTTACACCCACCGAAACCACCGAGCTGTGACTTCTTCAAAGCCCCCGAATAAGATGAGCTCGAACCACCAGAACCCAGTAAATCTCTCCTCTCCTTTGAATTGTAAGACGCCGCTGTTTTTTTGGCTGCCAAAGCCTGTTCAGGCGTTCCATACTTTCTAGGCCGTCCTCGCTTCCTCTTCGCCGGCTCCAGAGTCGACGTCACGGCGGAGGACGCCACCGAGTGAGGGTATACCATTTGGTGGTGCGACCCTCCGCCGTCCTCGTTGTTGTTGTGTTGAGGAAGCAATCCATTGGTCGGCGAAGTAGCGGTGATTGGGAGTGTGGAGGGGAGGTCGTGGTGAGGGAAGGCACCGAGTAGTATTGATTGTCGGCGCGTGTCGTTAGGTTCCATGTTTTGAGAGAGATTTTTTTATTTAATTTTATTATTTTAATTTCATAAGAAAGTTTTTGTTTTTGCGTTTGGTTTTTATTTTGTTTTTTAAAGGGATGGGCCATCGTCAGCCGTTGGATTCGTGGTTTGACCTGTTGTGTTGACTATTTATGTATACTTGGATAAGTTTATTATTTATTTATGAGATTTTTTTATTATTTGTAAAACTGTTTCAGAATTCCATTATTTTTTCTTTGATTTGTTTTTTCAAAAAATCCAATAATCTAATAATCTCTTAAAAATGAATTTGATTAAAAAAAATTTGTTTGTTAATATTAAATATCATATTACTTATCACAAAATTGAGATTGGTAACATTATGAAAATAAAATTATGTTTTATTAAACAAAACAATGCATATTTTATAAATAAAATAATTTAAAATTTCATGAGATATAATTATTTGATTAAAAATAATGTTGTTTATTCTAAATTTTTATCTAAAATAATTTTAAATAAAGTGATATATATTTATTGAATACTAAAATTATACCAATTCAATCACTATCTTATTTAAAATTAAAAAAAAAGAAATTTAAGATTGATAGATTTAGTATTATTATTTAATTAAATAAAATTTTCAAAAAATACATGTATTAAATTAACAGACCATGCTTATGTTAGTTACGTAAATAAAACTAAAAGTGAACAGTTTCTTGTGTGAATATGCACTTGTAAGCGAAAACTACTAGGATTTGGAACATGAATAAAATCCAAAAATATACTGGCAATTTTTGCGGTGTCGAAGAAGACACCGTTTGTTTTCAAATAAGCGGTGTCGAAGGATTCCCTTTTCCTTTTCTTCTTCGTACCAAAATATGCTTTTCCTGTTCATGGGTTGAAAATCTGCTAATGCTACATCCAAGGATTGTTGAAACTTCTTTAATGGCGATGTAACTCCACCAAGAAACAAAAATGTTATTGTAATAAAGCAAGCTTTGAGATTCTGATACCATTTTTTATTGTTTTCCCGGGATAGTAAGAAAACTTCTGCATGTTAAATGATTCTGTTGCTGTGATTGTAGGTGAAGATGATGATAATAAGGAGATGGTGGTGCAACTTCATGTTCACGAAGGTGATTTCTCTCTTTATTAGGTTCCCGAAATGGAAATTCGAGCGGGCTCTATGATAAGCCTCTTTCTTGCTTTGGCTCTGGCATTGGATGGTTTTCGTGAGTTTCAGATTACTTTTCTCTGTCAACCATTTGATGAGTTTCTGTGACAGATTCTTATTGGGATTTGCATATCCTCCGCTCTGGTACTACCCTACTGTTCTTTATTTTGCAAAATATTATAAAGAATTCCCCTTCTTGATCTTGATAGCAAGGAGGTACTGTAGTTCTGCAAATGATAAACTTGATCCTCTTTGATTATTCTTTTAGGCTATGATTTGCCCGGTTGCAGCCCTGATTTCCCTTCTTGCTGTGTTCTGTTAGCAGACTATTTTTGCAAATTTCCCAGCAAAGTTTTTCTTCCGCCCTGAATAGATAGATAGGAGCACAGCAGATTATGGTGGGAAGCAAGAGTTCTTCCGAAATTATGAATTGCAAATTGGTGTAATGTAATCCTTCCTGTCACAACAATTTTAATTATTTTCGCCAGATATAAGTCCATTTTTTCATAAGATACAAATTAAGTTATAGCTATAAGCACAAGCATACTTGAGACAAAAACTGTGTTTTTTCTCTTTTTCCTGTATTTAGTATGGTACAGATTTACCAAAGTATAACAGGAAATAAAATTCTAGAGCGTAAAATCAACAAATGGTACGTTTAAATTTTGCGAAAAAAACAATATACATTCAGAAGTTTTGATGCATAATCTTTGCTAGGTTTACAACACTCTGGGAGCAACGGTTGGTACAATATTATCATTGAAATCAATGTTTTATAACATAATAGCACATGAATTCTTAAGCACCACTTTCAGAGTTCATCCTTTGCGCCTCATCATCATTATTCTTTTCTGTAGATGCCGTTTTCTGTGAATTCTTAAGATCTTCTAACTGTAACATAATATTGTCAGGCAACTGAAAAGATTTGCCTTCTTTTTTATTTGGATCACTCTACAATACTGGAAGGTATAAATAATGGAAATTGTGGATCTTTGAATGGTGATTTTATTCATTTCATCCAACAGATTATCTCAGTCCTATTAATGCCCTAAAAATCTCCCAGTATTGTAGAATTTTCCCACACATAATAAATTAAAGTAATTCTGGGTAGAGACAACTATAGTTCTTGTAAATACAGAAATGTTATTGGGATGAGTAGCTGCAGCTAAACTAATCCTATAAGGGCACTAGAAACTTTCCTGTTATGACAGCCAGGTTTGCCAAAAATTTACATGTTTTAGTTTATCGGCAAAGAGTAGATAAAATGTTCATTTAACATTATGCAAACATGGAAAGAAATAACATTGGAAGAACCAGAAGAAGGTTTTTTTTTTGTCTTTAAAATCATTCAAATTAATTAATTCCGGGTAAATTATAACCTTTAAATCAAATGATAAGTGCACGATGCGGTGAAAGGATATGTAAAGTCCGTTTAATGAAGATTCAGTTTCATTCCACCTAAAGCAGACATTGATCCTAAAAATACCAAATAATCTTAAAACCTATGGCATCAACATTGATCTTAACAATGCCAAGTAATCTCAAAACTCGCATACACACACAAGCATTTGACGCAAAACACAAACTTGCAATATATTAATTGCAAATATGGATATATCCCATGATCAAAATTCACCTCTTTTGCAAGTTTCCTGATGTGCAGTTAAAAGTTCATTATATTTCAATCGCAAATCTGACATTTCAGCTTGTAGCTTTTCATATTCAGACACACTAGGACCTCCTAATTTCTGTTGAATGAACCTGCACACCAAAATTTGATTAAAAAAAAATTCAGCCAATCATAAAAACCCATTTAAAGAAGAAAAGAATTAGACTGACTTACTCAAGGGCAGAAGAAGGCTTGTCATTTTGCTCATACAATGCAATCAAAACTACAACAGCAACAACAAAAACTTAAATTCGCTAGAAGGGAAAATTCATTGTAAAAAAGGAAAAGGAGAAGATGAAAGAGGCAAAGAAGTACCTTGTGTGAGTGCATCAAGAACGCCACCAGAATCTAAAAACTTCCTAAATGCTTCCTTCTTGGCATCTTTTTCCTGCAGAAGAGATAGCATCAGACAGATATAATGTTTAACCATAAATGGATCACCTACATTACAAAAAAAATATTTTGCACCTCCTTGTGTCGCATCATCAGCCTCTGTGAAATCTTCTTCTCTCAATCTTACGCATCTTTGCAGTTGTTGGTTTGGTATCCACCTTTCAGAGACCGAAAATGAGAAATAATAAACAAAAGAGACTCCGGATCTGCTCTATCCTCTATTTCGGCCCACGCGAAACCCGCCCGATTCAACTCCACAAAGAGTAAATTATAAAAGGGCAATACCATACAGGTCCCTGAATTTGGCAATACCTCAATAAAAACGGTTCATATTTCCCTTACACAAACCCATATTTCCCTGAACGTTATTACCACAAATTGATAAATAGAAACCATTCAGGGGATGGTACCACTTTCAACATATGTTTGATTATTTCTTTACAAGTGTAATTCTATTTCTGGGGTGTCATTTTTTCACATTTTATAAAGCCACGTTTTTGTTATAGAGCGAAAACGAAAAATAGTAATAAGATTAGAAAAATTTATCATGATCGTATCATATCATATTTACTTTTATCAACTTTGTTTAAATTTTTGACAACATTCGGTTTCCTTTTGACTTCTCTCTTAAGCTCTTTGGAATTTCAAGCCCATCAAATACACAAATCTTATCTTATAAGTTTTTCATTTACATGCTGAATTTGAAATCTGCCAGAATGCACAAACCACTTATTGAGACAATGAATCTAAACTCTCAACTCAATCACAGAAAACCTATGTAACAGGATGTCAATAAGTACCCAACAGTAAATGAAAATCTGAGTGTGAAATACGTTTTCGGCATTCAAATGAATCTGTTGTCAATTACTGGGAAAATTTCCTTTCTCATGATCAGTATGATTTTACAAACATATAGGATTGCCATGGAATAATAATAAACATAAAAGGGCAAATTCAGCACATAAGGGATCATGACTAAGCTATAGCATCCTCCAAGGTACAAATATGTGTATTGGTTAAGGATGGGAATTAGAGAGAGGCATTTGTTTCAATCCTTGATCATGATAGCCGGATGGAAATCACCAACAGTGTAAACATCATTACCAAGCCATAGTTGACCAAGGAATCAATGTCTTCAATCTTTTCTATCTTGTTATGAAAAGTATTCAACATTTGTGTGAAAGGGCACTGTTTATCCTGCATCCATTCGTTCTTGTCAATTGAGATCGTACATAACAAGGTAATAAATAATCTTAAAAGAAAATATTAGAAGTCACCTCTGTTTTCAAGTCACTAGTTTGATCCCGGACATATGAATTTATCAAGTTTTTCTCATCATGCTCAACCGATTGTAGCAAACCCAATTTCATTTTGACCTTTTCAGAGGTTTTCCTTGAGAGGGTGGTTCTGTAAGCAGATTCAGTATGGATTGTTTCCATGACTGAGCCAAAGAAGTTCGTCACTGGTACCTACCAAACAAAAATAGAGAGTTGCAAATAGTTAGACAGAATTTACTTCAATTAGAAAAAAAAAATCGGACAAAGAGATAGTGTTTCATTCAACACTAATTAAAAGATTTCATGCATAGAGCTAAGTTACACAAAAAGTGGTTAGAGTTTACTTTAATCTTAACAAAAATGCTGAAGAGATATAATGAAACTCATTTTTCAAGCATGAGAAAGATCTCATAATCTGTTGCAGCAAATGAAACATCTGAAACAACATCTAAGCATTATTTGCTATAAACATAAGATGTAAGAGTTGGTGCATGTAGAAAATGAGAACAATTTTCGCATTAACAACTATAATTGATTTGGTTATAGAGCAGAGAAAACCGGTTAGAATGAACATATCAATAGTTTTACAGAAGTCTAGAACTTCCATACCTCATCCAATTTTCTTTGATATAGATCTGTTCGGTAATATGCAGTTGACATCAGCAAACTTGGATTGTAAAAAGTAAAAAGACTGTAAACAACCATCAAAAGAATTAATGCTGAGCTTAGTTTGAAGAAATATAATGTTTTACGGATATGCTCAGATAGAAAAATCCACAGACCCTGGCCCAGGTCATGGTTTAATATACCTTCAAGTAAATGCCTGGGTTTTGGAAACCTCAGCCAGGACTGGGTTATGCCTTATTCAAGCTTACATGGCACAAACTCTAAGATGTTTATTAACAATTATAAAAAAACTTTCGTGTACCTGCTCAAGGATGCATTATCATACATATTCAGCTTTTCAAAGAAAGCAAGGGTATAAAATGTAAAACGATCCACAACAGATACACCAACCTGCAATTAAGAAGAAATTTTCATTTGTAATAGCTGAAATCTAGTAGGGAGAAAAGAAGATTGCAACTTCAAGCAGGGTATCCTGGATATTATATGTTTAAAAAATTGATAAACCAGACAATGCTATCATATTTACACTTACATCAGAGTCCAAGTGATGAGAGTATGAGTTCTCCCCTTTCATGCTGCTTCCAATAGCCAAAACACCAGGAGATTGAAGCTGCACAATTAAAAATAGCAAATTCCCTTTGGCTTCAAAAACACTAGTCAGGTGAAGCACTTTTCAAATGTATGCTACGTTAAAAGACTCAGAAAGTCAGGTCAATGGGTCCAAATTGTATCCAGAAGTGCATTGACAAATTCAAAAACTGGATAACAAATACTAAGATTATAGGAACAAAAGACATCTCACAAAAGCTGAAATGCACAACAATTCTAGAAATAGATTTTCCGGAAAACCTCCTAGGGGTTTCAAGTGGCAGAGTAGGTTTGATGGGCATATCAATGGAACACTTAATGACAGCAGATGACATAGATTGAACATAAGTTGCTATTCCAGAAATCAAGTCATACATGTTAACACATATATATCAATTTTGAGTATATGGAAATCTTATTCTGGAAAATTATGAGTAAATCACATATGAATCAATGAACTAGCAATTATGGGTTAAGGATTTTGCTTCACAATACCATATGAACATTGTCTTTATATTTAGTAAAACCCATTTAGAGATGCAATGCTAACCTGAGAGAAGAGAGTGGCAGCTTGGCAAGTGTCTACCATTATCAGCAACTCCTTGAATCTAATTTTGTCGCAAGATCAACATATAAGTTCATTGTTAAGCAAGAATCATGAAAGTCAACAGTCACCAAAATCTACAATAAACGACTAGCATTTTACATATGCATTTGCCATAAAAGAAGTAAATATATCCATATACCAACCAAAATGGCATAAGTAAAATGTAAATATACCCTCTACAAACACTTTTACTTTCATTCATATGGCTGAAATGTCACCTGCTCTTTTCTTTCATTTGTTTCACTGCATCTGCTAGATCATGACTTTGCAGTTCCTCTGAGTCCTGAAATTTTAAAAATTCATCTCCCCCATGCCCAGTCATGTACAGAAGAATATGGCTTCCTTCATCACTTAAAAGACGTTTTGATCTAGGAACAGCAGTCTCATGACGCCCAATCAAAACTCTTAGAAAGTTTTCAACTGTCACTTCATAACCACGATAGTCTACCTGAGTCATTGAAGTTTAGTAAAATGAAGGTCTTCCAATTACTAAATTCCTAAAAATTTACAAATCCTGATGCACTGCAACCATAAGTTGTTCAATGACATTGGACCATAACTCTTTCAAACTTAACAAGATGTAGAGTGTTCAAAGAACACATAACTCACCTCAACATTATCTCCATATAAGTTAAGTCTGTGGTTCTCATTATTGAAAACTTGAGCAGGATACTTGTTCCTAGCATTACAAGCCATGTCATCTGCCAGCATGAGTATTATCCTCTCATCAGGTATTCCTAGCCGCTTAACTGTCCTGAGATGCCAAGGTAAAAAAATATAGTTTATCAATTATAGCAAGAAGGGAAAGAAAAAAAAAATTACATTGCAAGATGACACACAACAAAAAAAAAAAAAGAAAAATTGCTTACCTATACAAGGATAACGTGTTAGCCATATGCCGATAGTTAAACCTGAATAAAGGAATTCAACGATCAGTATAATTGGCAACATCATGGATTTGGTCATCAGACAATGTAATGAAACTTAAGAATCCTTTATACAAGCAATGGCTCAAATCTTGAGTAAACCTATCACAACTTCAATATTACAGTGATACTCAGCAGTAGTTTATGCATCCTAGCTAGAACAAGTATCTTATAATCAAAATGAACGACAACAATACAGTAAACTCTGGTCAAAGTGAAGAATTTCAGGTACCAAACCAAATTTAGGACAGTCGCAACTGAAACGAAAACATGGGTATTGTTCATCACAAAAGTTCATAACACGGGCATTCTTTATCATCCAAAGCAATGAAATACGAATGCTTTATTTTATTCCCTCCAAAATTAAATCTAAGTCACAAAGAAAACAAATTCAGAACAAATACAAAGCAGAACGAAATGATGTCGATTTGGTCACCAGAAGCGAGAAGTGCAAACCAAGACAGCCCAATTGTTAGTGTGCATAGTTGTCTCAGCTGAAGCACTGCACGAAATGGAACTGCAGAGAAGCAAAAACAACAGCATCGTCGAACATTTGGGGCCGAAGGAATTGTACATCTTGAACTGAATCCTCGTACGCACAAAGTTTCCTGTTTTGGTACTCATCATAAATTCATAATAGATATCATTTGATTGGATTCGTTTCGTGCTGAGAATCTACTACAGTTGCAATGGAGCTTCCGTTTTCGGGATTGAATTCGCTGGAAACCTTTAAACCATCATTACAATAGCGGACAAATAAAACGACATCGCTTTGTTCGTTCAGGTGAATAAGGGAAATTCTTAATTAGGTCCCTAGTTTTGATAAAATTTCAGTTAATAATTGTTCTTTTCTACCAGAACTAAGCCTCAAATGACAATCGCTTATCAACGTACAATATTAAACGACAAGTCGTCTTTACTGTTATTATATTAACTTCTTGAGCTCTTCCAAGTTCCGGCATCACCTATTTCCATCGGTTAGTTTTTCATCAAGCTGTCGCAGGTTGTCTTCTCTCTCTAACATTTCTCTCTCTCTAGATAGATAGATAGATGCTTTGGGAAAACAAAGCATGATTAGTGTTACTTGAGACTGTAAAGCTGCCAAATTTACTTAATACTGTTTCTGGGTATTGGTGACTTCCCAAAGCATGATTAGTGTTACTGTTACTTGAGACTGTAAAGCTGCCAAATTTACTTAATACTGTTTCTGGGTATTGGTGAAGTCGCATTTCTATGTTTTTTAACTCCATTCAAGGAAACTAGGATAATGATTTGCATCATGAATTGTGGATTTTGAATCACTAAGAAGTTGTTTCGTTGGACTTGCAGAAGTGATTCCAAAACCAAAAAGTAAGTGCTTGGAAATATACTGATAGAACAATGTGTTACCCTTATTCTTTATTTTCTTTATATTGTATCTTCTTTATCTGTCAATGCTAGTTCAAATTTACCAATATTTGTATTTCCTATACTGAGCGTGGTTTCAGCCTGACCATATTTGTAGTATATGCAAGCTGAAATTTATGCATGTTAATGATACTTAATTAGTGTGCCATAGTTTATTTGGATAGATTAATGAACTTCAAATTTATCGTTTTTGATGATCCTATTTGCTGTTGTTTTTTGTGTTCATAGGATGAAATATGTGGGTTTTGTCTAATTTAAGTATTAAATTATTAATGAATGTAAAATCTATTGCCTTAGATCCGAAATTTGATGGGTTGAAAGTTGAGGTAGGCTTATAAGAAAACATCATGCCTCAACTCATAGGGTTTGCGCATTTGAATATGTATTGCATTGGCAGATTTTGATGGGCGTTTCTATGTTGTAATTGAAATATGTCTTGTCCTGTTATGGAAATGGTTGTTGCAGTTGCCAAATAAGATTTAGATCTGGAAGTTCAAATGTTCGCAAGTGTACAATATAATTTATTCTAAGTTCTTCATAGTTTGCGAGTCCTATGAAAGATCGCAGGTAACAATTAATTCATAGTGATCGGCAAACTCATGTGACAGATTGATTCAAGGTTCATTTATGTTTACTTATTTTATTGGATTCGTTTTCTAATAAGTGACTGAATATGAGCTTGTTTAATTTCAACTTACCTTATGTTCCCAACAGCTTGGTGATACCTACTTAGATTGGCATTATAATCAAGCTTGAAATTTCTTTTGTTGCTTGTCAGTGGAGTTTGTTATTCTGTGTATGTTACCCCTTGTTTATTGTAAAGTTTGATAGCAATGAATTTGTTGGATAGTAATATGTTTGCTATGTGAAATTGATGGTTCTAAAAAGAACCCCCTGGATTCATGCACTTTAACTAGAATTTAAGTCTTAAATTATATAGAGCCATCCTGTTATCTGTGGCAGTTCATGCCAGATAGCCTAGGAATAACCAACACAAAGTGATTCATGTTATGCCTCTTGGAGTTTTGGCTGTGGTATAAGACACTTCTAAATAGTTAGGTTTGGTTAATTTTGACCATGCATTTGAACTGATTAATGATAAATTACATGGCTGTTTCATTAATGAAACATTAAATGCCTATTATGACCAACATTATCTTGTCCAAAAAGAGGTTGTCTCATTGTAGTGCTCATGATGCATTGAACCGTGATGATATCCTGTGTGATATCCTTCTACAGTTGCCTCCGGAATCTGTTGTCAAATTGATTATTGTATCAAAGAGGGGCTAATACGACAACCCTAATCAAAACATGTACTCATGCAAGATTATGACAATTCGGCATAAAGTAAAGAACAAGACATATTCTACCCTTTAAATCTGCAACCCCTTGTATTCAAGAAGAAGAATTAAAAGGTTTTAATCAAGAAAAGATTAACACTTATAAGTACTCTTGAAGCATAAATCAGATTCTTGTTGCAATGGAGATTGTAGAGCTCACAATTCCTATGCTAGGGTTCAT
>JAVXUL010000009.1:2780730-2793207 GCA_035590515.1 Trichilia minutiflora | reverse complement strand
TGAGTTCGTATGCGCCGCTGGATAGTTTTTGCAGCATTGCTGAGTACTTCAGCTCTCCGTGCATCTAATTCAGCCATCTGACCAGCTCTTAAGAACACTTTCGTTTTACCTATCTGCAAAATAAATTTAAGCAAAATGTAATAAATGCTCTAACCAAAATGTGTGGTTGGATGCATCAACTTCAATCCTTCGGAGGCGAGAGTTGGATATAGAATTTCTACTGCAATGATACAAGGAGAAAAAAAAATAACCAGCATAGAAATTTAAAGACTATAAGGAGTTTCAAAAGCAGCGCATAAATATTTTTATATTACCTGACATCCTTTAAGTTCTTTCTTTTCCAATATCTTTTTGCAGGCAACCTTTTCATCATAGCTGCTTGGAAACAAATTCAGAAGGTATATTATCCACATAACTTCAAGGATCAGCAAAGTTCAACAGAAAATTTCAAACATGCTAAGCACTTCTAGAACATTTATCTCCACTTTTAACGGCATATGCACTAGAAAAGGCTACTTACTTTCCTTCCAAAGCCTCAAGGGCAAGAAGCCCAAACCTGTTGATGAATTCAAAGAAAGGACGACGAGTAGGGTATCCAGCACAACTAATTCTGATTGCCTCTAAGACACCCTAAAGAGACAACCATCAATAATAATTGAACATCAAATTCAACAATTTGATTCCTCATCTTTCCAGAAACCAACTTAAAACTCCCAGAAGGAGAATAAATAAATACAGTAAATTGTACTCACACCACAGCGCAATTGTTGCATGATGTTGGCATTCTCAAATACAGCAGGTTTCAGAAGGTTGTTTGGCTTTACACATCTAATATAGTGAGGTTCTGTAGAGTTCAATGTATCCATTAATTGCTGTAATTGTAGCTGCATCATTTACATAGTGAAGTCTTCAAATTGTTGCAGCATAAAAATGGTATGCAATGTTTACAAAAGTGACATAGGGTAGCACATATAAACCCTTGCTTTCATCAATTATACATTGCCAAAAGAAACAGAAAAACTACCTTAAAACGAGAACCAATTGAAGAAAACTTGGAAGATTTAGATGTCTCTTCCGGAAGTGGTGGGAAAAGCCCTGCTACAAAAGAACATTTGGAAGCACTCAACAAGTCCTGGTGTTCAGGAACCACATAATCCTTGTTCTTGTCCAAAAATTGATCAGATTGATATAAGACCTGAAAACAAATGATGGAAACTATTTCATGGAACAGCAATTCACAGCAGTTACTGCTTTGGTTATCGAATTTTACATACACATACATAACAGTAATAACTTTGTTATATAACATACCTCTCCAGCATAATGAGAAATGGTGAAATCTGTGCGAGACAACTTTGGCTTGATGAACCGCTTGTGATTTTTAAATGTCTGGTAAAGCTTATTTGCAAATGTTTCATGAGTTGACTTTGGAAACATGCTGCAAGAGAAGTAGATAGGTTTACAAAGAGAAAATAAAGCGCAAAAATATAGTAGAGCACATCCATGTTTCTTAATGAGGACAAAAGTGAGAGAAAATTATTATACCAAGCTTCATCAAGGAGAGCAATGATTCCACCAGGTTTCTACAAAAAAAAAAAACAAAGGGTGGAAATATCATAAGACAACCTAGAAAACAAAATCTAGAGCACAACTTCAAATCAACTACCCATTTAGTAAAGAAGGAAGATTCATTCAACCTGTCATTATTCTGTTAACAATTCAGAGAATTACAATCCCCACCCCAGCCTAAATCTAGGAGTAACTAAGCTTCAGTGATATAAAGCTGCTCCCAAAAAGGCCACTGCCCTGCACTTCTACTGAACTATATGGCACATAGATTGCTATTTTATGGTCAAATACTCATTGTGAGTTACGTTTAATTTAGCAGATTTTGGCCACAGAAAATTATAAATAATCCAAAGTTGAATCGGAGCTGTAATGGATATGCTTATAAACAACCATTAGGCTTGGCATTTGAGGTGGGTGATAGGGTCCTTGAAATGTTAATGTCAATTTAGGACCCAACATCTCAGGTGTTACGTTTAAAACTAACATTCAAAATTAGAATTGAAGGGACAGAAATGAAGAATAACCTTTTCAATAAGATCTAACACATCTTGATTATCAACAAATTCAATGTAGCTCCAATCAATCTCTTCTTTTGTGTACTCTTCTTGTTCCATCTTGAAGACGTGCTGCAAGACATTACCATGTTCTCTTGAGCTACAGTTTATGAATTGAACTAGGTTGAAGAGGTACAGATGATATGAGAAAGTACCTGATTGAAATGCTGCTGCAATTTCTCATTTGTGAAATTAATACAGAACTGCTCAAAACTGCACAGTAGGGTACGGACTAAGTTACAAGACTACTGCCAAACACATAATAGTTGTCTTGCTATATAACTTCCATAACTCATTCTAATGATATGTATATGATGTTGACATTTTATTACCTATTACTCTTAAAGCTTTCGAAACCATAGATGTCAAGGACCCCAATGAGAGACTTTGAATTAGGATCTTGTCCAATGGAGTTGTTAATTGTATTCACCAGCCTGTACATAACCGCAAATTCAATTAGCATTTCATCATATCAGGATCTCAGTTCTTATCCTACTTCACTCTTCTCATTGTAACATTGAGATATATGAGTAAGCCCTTAGGTATTCTGTACCACAGAAACATTTAATGATTTACCAGTCAAACAATCGAGAGTAAATAGTCTTAGCTAAACCATCCCTGCTAATTAGAGCACTTTGAGGGTCAAGGCTTCGCTTAATAACCTCCTCTGGGGTAATCATGATACGCTTACATAATGCATCTTCCAAGGCCACAGAATCACACCTGAAATATAATTGATCCAATATTACATTCATATTAAAGGTAAAACAAGAATATAGACTATGGTTGATTTATCAGGAACTTATACATGAGAAGCTCTGCCGCTGTTTTGAGATGGAATTTGGACTTGTCATCTTTCGGCACTGACGAGTCAACTTCTTCTCCCTTTGCAAATTCAATATTGCCAAGATGAAGAATTGAAGCAACAACTCTGAAAATTGCTTCCTGAGAGAGAGAGAGAGATGGTGAGAGGAAGATACTTCCTCCAAGTTAGTTATCAGGATATGCTTTAGTAAAAGCTCTACCTGTTCCTTTGCACTTATTCCAACAATATCCATAGCCCTCCTTGTAGCAAGATAGTCATGAGCATCACTTACACCAACCAGATCATAGCAACTTGACTGCTTGAGATAGTGAAATGTATTAGGGTGTCCCAACTTGTACCTCTCAACTTCCTGTTAATACTAGAATTGTCAGCCGGAGGTTGTAAGAAACTGATATTATTCAAAAAGGCACACAAAAAAGTATAAATAACTTATATGTTTCATTCCGACAGGAAGATACCTCCTGTGGTGCAGCACAAAGAAGGTAAAAGCAGTGGTAGTTGCGTTCAGGAGTAGAAATTTGGCAAACACGAGATCTCTCCAGAAGGTATGTTCTGATGGCAGCTCCTGAGATTCTTCCTTTCTTATCGAACTGGATCTCAACAAATTTACCAAAACGACTGCACGAGTATCAATTTTAAGATAAAAAATCAATGTCAAACTAACAAAAAATTATAGGAATGCTTTCTTCTTTAGCAATAAGTTAAAAACAAAGTATCAGGAGTAGACATGTTGATAAATAATTTGTAATCATTTAAGAAAGAAGTGATATTATTCATCTTGTGTGGACATATTATTGAACGAGTACTTGAAATATCATCATTGCAGAACTTTTGAGGTTAGACAAATTGGATGAGAAGGGCAAGAAAAAAAATATTTTTCTTTCCATGTAGAATCTGTCTCACCTGGAATTATTATTTCTAACTGTTTTCGCATTCCCAAAAGCTTCAAGAACGGGATTTGACTGCACTCAGATATTAGAAAGGTCTCATGAGATTTTACATTAGAAATTAGAGAACCTATTTGATAGATCATGATAAGACAGAGAAAGAAAAATTAATTGAAGCATAGTACATAATCAATCATACTTCAAGAACTTGTTGTTCAACTGTTCGTCCTTCAGTAGCAGTCCTACCACCTAAAAAGGCAAGGTACCGCATAAGCATTTTTGTGGTCTCAGTTTTGCCTGCTCCACTTTCACCACTGACCAGAATTGAATTGCTTTTTCCCTCATTGATCATAGCCCTGAAATCAGTTAAAACATTATTGTTGCATATTCAGTTCATCTATCAAGAAAGTAGCATGTCGGTTGCAAAATGGAATATGAACAACCTGTAGGCAACATCAGCAACAGCAAAAACATGTGGACTTAGTTCTCCAAATGGAGCTCCCTTGTATTGTTGCATCATGTGAGCATCATAGATATGAGGCAGCCGTTGGAATGGATTAATGGCAATAAGAATATTTCCTGTATATGTCTGACATGACATCAACATTATGTGAGGTATACATAATAACACAAACAAAATGGAAGAAATATTGAGAACTTTATCTGTTTAAAAACTTACATAGATTTCATTCAGTTCGTATCTAGTTTTTAAGTTCTGCAGAACCCCAGGCTCATGCAAGTAAGATAGCTTTGTCATGTCATCAACACCACCAGCAGGTTCTTCCATATCTTTTGGATAAAGCTTTGATAGGTTTGCGACAACCTTAAAGTTTAAAAAAAATAAAAAAGAATAATTATTCTCAATGCCCCACAAGGATCAAAAATTCAAATAAATGTCAAAACGATCTATGATTGAAAAGTTTACAGTCAAGTTTCATACTGTTTTCTGACCTGACTATAACCATCACAGATAAAAAATGATAAGCACACCTCTGAACTACAAGTTATTTGCAACTGTATGAACATGTATGACAACATTACTATTTCACTGTAATTCAAGGTGCAAAGAACACAAGAAATATGTTGTTCCTCTATATTCCAATGAATTGGTGGTCAGTAACATAGGGGGACTAAGCATCAAGGATGCAAGAGCAGTGTACGACTTCAAACCGCTGATAGTTGAATTTAGATCAAATTTTATAAACAAATAAGAAAAGAGTTGAAACGTAAAAATTTATGAAACTTGAATCTAAGCCAACCCACCAACCTTCTTCCCATTATTAGTCTGGATCTCAACATCCTTGTCCGTAATTTTCAAGACCAGCCCATCAATCCAAGCAAGCTCTGTGTCTTCAACCCAGACATGAGAACCAACAATAATATTTACAGGAGTTCCCTGCAGATGTCAAGGCATCAATACATGGATAGAAAAGTTCAGTCAAAATGAATTTATAACATGGCAATAAGCACATAAACTTAGCATGACAATCACAAGCAAATTTGGGTGTTAACTAATGCACATTAATAATAAACTGCTGGAAAATTAACTTTTGATTTCACCATTCCACCAGGCATAAGAAGAAATTCTTTACTACTTTGTATCAGAACTGAAGCAGAATCTCAGCAGAAATAACAATTTCCATTCTATGAATATTTCAATGACATATATCCTCATCAAAGCCATTTTCTTTATTTTTGTTTTTGTTTTTAATTTTCAGCCTTTGAGGTATCGAATAAACCAAAGGGTATCAATTTTTTCTAAATCACATGTAATATATGAAAAATGATATAGAGAACACCCGTCTCACAATAGCTAAATCCATTCTACCACATGGTTATTAATGCACCTATATTGTGGCATCAATCCCACAATTCTGTATCCAAAAGCTCTTCAATTTTTTGCATGAGTTGCTGCCATTCTCTCTCTTTTTTCCTCTAATGAACTAGTTTTCATCCTTTCACTATAGAAGATGAAATAGAGTTCCTGTACCTTGAACATTGACTACTAATAAATATTAAAAATCTAAAATTGTCAATCTGCTATCCGGAGATAACACTTAAGTATATTATCTAAATGCCTTGCCACAAGACAATAAATAATTCAGTGAATTCCAGTTTTCTTGAGGTCAATTCCTAGTGACATTATCAGCTGTGGCATGACATTCTCCTTGCTATCTATCATCTGATTCTTCCTTTAAATTTAACCATTGTTCACCTTCTCAGTATCAGAATTTTAAAGCGTAATATTTTCTAAATTCTTAAATATCCTTCATTGTTTCATTTTCTAATTTCTTCAAAAAAATCAACAGGCTAGTCTGAAATTCATCATTTTGATTTCCATTGATCAAACTAATTGCAGTTAATGTCATATACAACATTGATTTTGATAACATACCAAGTCTAGTGAACAACTACAAACAGATAATATGATTATATTAAAAAAAGTATTTCTTCAAATTTATTTTTAATAAACCATGCTAACAACCAAAAGTTCAATGCTACACATATCAAAGCAGCAAATCTCATGAAGAGCACAGAGTTCGTATACCATTTCAAGCTTTCAATTCAAAATCTTGATCAATACACATGAGCTATTTCTCATGAATGTCAGCTGCCTGATTCAGAAACCTTCAATTTTTCAAACCTCGATCATACCCATTTACATCTCATAATGATAATTCCTTGATCGCAAAATCCCAACTAAAAAACCAACCCATCCGCCCAAATCATGACCATTTGAACAAACCAAAGCACATCAAACAAAGACAAAGCAAATGCCACCCAATTGATAATGTTGTTGGCAAAAACAGAAACCAAACAAAAGTTACAAACTTTGTCGATCAAAGTAGGATCAAGAAAAGTGGCAACGAAATGAACATGGAAAGAAACAAGAAAAAATTGAAAATTTTGTTTTTGTGTATGAAAGTGTAATGGAAAAATTGCTGGGTATCGATGAGAGTGTGACATTCTTCAAGAAGACCTGTTTGTTCCGTTTAGTTCTCCTTTGGTTTCGCGCCAATTGTGGCTACTAACCAATTCTTCAATCTCTCTCTTAACAGAAGTTGCATGGCTCATTTAGATGTCTTGATTCCGTGTAGCTGTATGGAAAGAACATGTTGCAACTTCTTGTGTTAACCGTTCGATTGCAATGAACCCACGGTCTAGATTTTAATTGATTATATTGGGACAGTTGATATGATGTATCACATCATTTTGCATTGTTTGTGAAATTTTTAATACAGTAGTTTGCTTAAACTAAACGTGGAACCAAATATTTTTAATACAGTAGGAATGTGTTGCAACTTGTTGTGTTGACCGTTCGTTTGCAATGAATCCACGGTTTAGATTTTAATTGATTGGTTTGGGACAGTTGATTGGATGTATCGTATGATTTTGTATTGATTCTGAAATTTTTAATACAGTAGTCTGCTTCAACGAAGGGCAATTAACTAAAAATAACTATTATACATAATATATATTCAAAAAAATTATAATAAATTTTTATTTAAAAATACGCATATTATTATTTTTAGATGAAAATATTTTTATTTATCAAAATTATTTTAATTCCTCATCGTATTTTTCTCAACATATCTAATTTTTAAATTCCATCAAGCTTCTATTATTTTTTTTTTTAATCCTTCAAATCATTGAAATCACAATTTTAATATAAAGATTAATGTTTTTATATATATTTTTTATAATTTTATAAAAAACAGAGATTATTTAATATTATAAAAATCAATAAAATTCAAAAAGTAAGTTTACGAGAATGTTTTACTATTTATGCTCTAGAGTTTGTTCTAAAGTATAAATTATAAATTTTATATTTTTGATTTATGGATATTTAGATCATTTTATCCTTCAAAAGTATTTTTGTTATATTTAAAAAATATATGTTGGAGTATTATCATCAAATAATTAAGTCCATATTGATGTTTGTTAAATGTTTAAAAAAAATTTAGATAAAATGAGATGAAAATTGATAAAATTAGAAAAAGTTATCCAGAGATATTGATTATGCATTTAGTGTTCAAAACTAAATTATTTTTGATTAAAAAATCTAATTGATGAAAGATTTTTTTTCTACTTAAACTAGACTCAATAATAATAAATTAAAAATAAATTTGAACCAAATTCGAGATCGAATGAGAGAGAAATCAGTATTAAAGCAAAAGGACGAAAACAGAAATGGCGTGAAAAGGGGGACAAAACCCTTAGCAACACTGTGCAAAGAAGGGGGCCACTTTGGTTGACTGAAATTTGTAAAAAATTTGTCTTTTAAAGGCCGAAAGCCTTCGATTGACCGAAAAGTCCCTTCTAATCAATCAAAGTTTGCGTACAAATGAGTAATTTCATCTCTTTTATAAATCTAAGGTCAGAGGCCTTTCTTCCTCATTTTTTTTCTTCTTCTCTCCCATATTCTTCCATCTCTCTTCTTTTCTCTCAATCATTCTCTCTCAATTGCGTACCACCTAATTGATTAAATCCCTATTTCTCATACTAAATCGATAAAACTTGATATCTCTCAATTTCTCACTACCTAATCGATTAAATTCTTGTTTCTCACCACTAAATATTATTTTGTCATTTGGTACGGGGAATCAAGTGAGAGAACAAAAGAGGACTTAAGGTTTATTGTTCACATATTTGGGATTTCGTAAAATTGAAGTAATCAAAGTTTTCTGAGATTAATTTCAAACCCTTTGATGAACTTAATAACCTTATACAATTCTAATTCATAAATTATTAATTTTACAACATTAGGATTTACTGTACATTCTTTAATTTTAAGCCTAACCGTAGAAACTTAAATTTAATTATATTGTTTAGAGTATAGAATATGTAGATATGCAATTAGATTATCAAAATTACAAAGTTAATATTTTTTTGCAAAACTGAACAGTAAAAAAAGTTATTGTGCATAAAGATACTATTTATTCGGAGAGAAAATTATATAATTGTATTGAATTGAATTACAATTTGTTGTATAAGAGGTAAAACAAATGTATTGGATATAAGATTGTGAACAATTAAATCGATTTGAAAACAAACCCAATGGAGAGTAAATTAAATGTCGAATTGAAAAATCCGAGAACTTATAGCATATTCGTGGTATATGATATATGTATATCTATTGTTTATGATATATGGATTAACAGAATATTACATTTAGATAATGAAGTGTCGAATACTTGACAGAGGAGTTCAAGCAATGCGAGAAAAAATAGGAAGTGTATATCCTTCCTAAGAGTAAGTGGATATTCTTTTATTCAATTTATTTATTTATTTATCTAAAATCATTATTATGAAGACTTATACTTTTATGTATTAGGGTAGTAAAAACAAAATCATATAACATGATTTGAGTTGGGAGGTGATCTAGATTTGGTTGTGTGAAATCATAAGGTGATTTTCTTATTTCTGATAGATGCTTATTAGGATTTTGTAGCATGTTTGATATGTTTATAAAATAAAGGTCAGGGGATGACTTAAAATGATTTCAATGGTTATTGCTTTAGCTTGCATAATTGTACGACGGGGGAGAGGGGTTGTGGTTATATGAATGGATTTTAATTTTGATTCAGTAATGATTTTTGTCATGATATTTTGGACTAATAGGAGTCAAGCCAAGTTTTTATTATATGATATTGAATTGATTTACTTTTACCAATTACTTTGGATAATAATCTATTTATTAGAATTTAATGATCATTTTTTTAATTTATACGATGATTTTTTAATT
This sequence comes from Trichilia minutiflora, assembly GCA_035590515.1. Taxonomy (NCBI): domain Eukaryota; kingdom Viridiplantae; phylum Streptophyta; class Magnoliopsida; order Sapindales; family Meliaceae; genus Trichilia; species Trichilia minutiflora. The sequence continues at coordinate 2,783,625 of JAVXUL010000009.1, read as the reverse complement.
AATTTAAACTATATCGAAGAGATGGCTAGTGGGCCAAGATTTATATAAATTTATTTAGGTTAATTGTAAATTTTTATAATATCATAACTGAGAGCCAATATATTATATTTATGATAATTTAGTTAGAGGATCAAGTGTTTTTGTTTACAACGACATTATTTAGATTTGGACTATAGAGCCAAGATGATATGATTTTTTTTTTACAATTTTGGTCTTATGAACCATTATTAATTCTTTTTAATCTTATGTGCCAATGTTATTGAGATAACATTGAGCACCAATTTTCATGATTTTGGTCTTTGTGTCATTGATATTATTTTTGATCTTGTGCGCCATTGCTATTGATTTGGATTTCGATTTTACATGTCGAGGATATGATACTTCTCAAGGATGAGGATTTCTATGTAGCATGAAATAGGATATGTGAAATCTAATAAGCTCAAGGGTAAGAATCGATCATGCAGTATAAAATAAGGTGAGTGATCGTATTATTTAATAAATCCAAGTGTGAGGATTGATTACGTAGTATGAAATAGAGTAAGTAATCAATATAATCTAATAGTCTCATAAAATATAGTATGATATGGTACTTACCTTTATAGGTTATAAATGATATCTTATAGATCAAGAAGACTTTATATTTTGATACTCTAATATTTTGATATTGGATAACATCCTTTTGAGATAAGTGATGATTTTATATCATATACCTTTGAATGGATTTATTAAAGTATCCTATTGTTTATTTGAGTCTACCGTCAATAACGGATAGTTATTTTAAAATAAAAATCTATATATTATCTTATGATTTATAGTATATATATTTATATATTTAGAATTATTTTTGTCAATCATAAGAGTTTTATTTTGATGAAAGATTTACTGATGGCTTGAGATTTCTCTTGATAAGAATTATCGTCGAGGATCGAAGTCTGACCTAATGATTTATGGTAAGAATGTTCCAATTATCGAGTTATGATAAATAAAAATTTGATAGACCTAATATTTATAATTTTTGATTTCATGATGACTATGGTTTACTTCTAGATAGTTATATAGATTTAATAATGATCATAAATTTTATATATGCATATGATACACCTATTGTCGATATTTTTATTTATTTGAATAAGAAATAAATGTTTAAATGTTTAGTTCTTTTTATATTTGCTCACTCAATCTCCTCAGTACTCACCCTATTCCCTATTTTAGGTTATCGATCGGATTGTTTACGAGACATGGGTGGTTAAGAACAGTCGTAGCAGGGGTGTATATCAGGTATTCGACTCAGTCTATAGTATTATGGTCCATTAAAATAAAATTATGTACTTTGATTTGAAATTATATACATATATTTCTACTCGATCGAGTTCATATTTGTACTTTCATATGTATGAAATTTATGAATTCATGCAGATTAATGGTTTTAGGATTTTATTTATGTTTAAAATGGATTTATGAAACCAGTTCTTAAATACTTTGCATGTCATTAGAATATACTTTAACTAACAGAGCACATATATTGAATTCGTGACGATTATTATATGACCAATTCTTAAAATCAGGATATAACATAAATAGTATTGTTCGTACTCTAAAACCAATTATAAAGTGTGAAGTGCCCTATTTCATATTTTAGAGCTAACTCTAGAGTGTGATTAGGTTATTTCACATTCTAGAATTATTTTTAAAGTGTGAATTACTCTATCCACACTCTAGAGCCAACTCGAGAGTATAAAGGACCTAATTTACACTCTAAAATGTAAATAATACTATTTTAACTATGAAACTAACTCTAAAATATGAATAATAAATCATTCTCATAAGCTTACTATCTAAATCTTATTATATTTTATACTATTAAATAATCTCCAACTCTTATAAAATTATAAAAAAAATATAAAATACTAACATTTGTACTAATATTATAAGTTCAATGATTGAGAGATGAGAGTTTTGGAAAAGATTGTAGAAGTTTGGTAGAATTTAAAATTTTGAGATGTTGAAAGAAATATGAATAAGGGACTAAAATGATTTTGGTAAATAAGAGTATTTTTATTTAAAACTAGTATTATGGATTATTTTTAAATAAAATTTTGTTATAATTTTTTTTTTAATACGTGTTTGGGTAAAATACTGGACAACACGTGGTGGCCCCTCAGATGGACATCCGTCACCACTAATAGTGTCACCGAATCTTCTGTCCTTCAAGGACCCTGACTGTCCATCACCCAATCTCCTTGACTCGTGCCCTCAGGAACCTGACTGTCCATTAGCCCAGCCTCTGATCACCTGCTTTCCAAGAACCTCGACTATCAGCCACCTGAGCTCCCTGACTCATGCGCCTCAACAATCTGACTGCTCATTGTCGGCTCCTCAAGGACCCTGACTCACGCCTCTCGAGTCTTTGACTTTTCACCACCCAGACTCCCTAACTATTTTCTTTCGGGAGAGCCTGACTCGTCACCAGCCCTTGAAGATCATCAAAAATAAAAATGATTAATGATCAAGGACCCTGCAGTAAGAAGCGCAACCTTGATAAAATCAGACATCTATCCCATCTCTGGTGGAAGCCTAGAAGATCTGACAGCATCAGCCTTGATAGATGTCACATCACTTAAATAAAAGCGACTGACACACTATCTCAAGACAGGTCGTCCCATCATTCATATTCTTTGATGCCAAGTGATCGGTTGTCGAATCCGTCAAAAATAAAATATCAACTCAGTCCTAAAAATAAATTTATAAATAATGATGAGTGGGATCGTATCCACATAGAACGGGTGATTTTTAAATCTTTCAAAATCAAAAAATAAATCAACTAAGCAAATAAATAAAATTTCAATAACTAAAAGAAAATAAAAACTAACAAAATCAATCAAATCAACAAGATTA
>JAVXUL010000009.1:2763082-2780630 GCA_035590515.1 Trichilia minutiflora | reverse complement strand
TTTACGAGTAACATGAGTTCGTATGCGTCGTTGGATAGTTTTTGCAGCATTACTGAGTACTTCAGCTCTCCGTGCATCTAATTCAGCCATCTGACCAGCTCTTAAGAATACCTTCGTTTTACCTATCTGCAAAATAAATTTAAGGAAATTGTAATAAATGCCTTTAACCAAAATGTTTGGTTGGATGCATGAACTTCAATTCTTTGGAGTCAGGAGTTGAATATACAATTTCCACTGCAATGATACAAGGAGAAAAAAATAACTTCTGCAGAAATTTAAAGATTCTAAGGAGTTTCACAAGCAGCACATAGAATTTTTTGTAGTACCTGAAATCCTTGAAGTCCTTTCTTTTCCAATATCCTTTTGCAGGAAACCTTTTCATCATAGCTACTTGTAAACAAATTCAGAGGCATAATATCCATATTACTTCAAGGATCAGAAAAGTTCAACTTAAAAATTCAAACAGGCTAAGACTTCTAAAACATTTATGTCCACTTTTAATTGCACATGGCACTAGGAAAGGCTACTTACTTTCCTTCCAAAGCCTCAGGAGCAAGGAGCCCAAACCGGTTGATGAATTCAAAGAAAGGACGACGAGTAGGGTATCCTGCACAACTGATTCTGATTGCCTCTAAAACACCCTACAGGGACAACCATTGGTAATAATTGAACATAAAATACATAACGACAATTTGATACCTCACCTTTCCAGAAACCAACTCAAAATTCCCAGGAGGAAAATAAATAAATATAGTAAATTGTACTCACACCACAACGCAATTGTTGCATGATGTTGGCATTCTCAAATACAGCAGGTTTTAGAAGGTTGTTTGGTTTTACACATCTAATATAATGAGGTTCTGTAGAGTTCAACGTATCCATTAATTGCTGTAATTGTAGCTGCATCATTTACATAATGAAAACATGAGGCTTCCAATTGTTGCAGCATAAAAATGGTATCACAATATTTACAAAAGTGACACATGGTAGCACATATAAACCCTTGCTTTCATCAATTATATATTGCCAAAAGAAACAGAAAAACTACCTTAAAACGAGAACCAATTGAAGAAAATTTGGAAGATTTAGATGTCTCTTCCGGAAGCGGTGGGAAAAGCCCTGCTACAAAAGAACATTTGGAAGCACTCAACAAGTCCTGGTGCTCAGGAACCACATAATCCTTGTTCTTGTCCAAAAATTGATCAGATTGATATAAGACCTGAAAACAAATGATGGAAATTGTTTCATAGAACAGCAATTCACAGCACTTACTTCTTTGGTTATGGAATTTTATATAGACATATATAATAGTAAAAACACTTTGTTATATAATATACCTCTCCAGCATAATGAGAAATGGTGAAATCTGTGCGAGACAACTTTGGCTTGATGAATCGCTTGTGATTTTTGAATGTTTGGTAAAGCTTATTTGCAAAAGTTTCATGAGTTGATTTTGGAAACATGCTGCAATGGAAGTAGATAGGTTTACAAAGTGAAAATATAGCAGAGCACAGCCATGTTTCTTGATGAGAAAAAAAGTGAAAGGAAATTATCTACCAAGCTTCATCAAGAAGAGCAACGATTCCTCCAGGTTTCTACAAAAAACACAAAGAACAAATATCATGAGACTTGGACCCCAAAAAACAAAATTTAGAGCACAACTTCTCATCAGCTACCTATTTAGTAAAGAAGGACGATTCTTTCTAGTCAAGTTGTCCAATCTGTCATTATTCTGTTAGCAGTTCAGAGAATTAAAATCCCCAATCCATCCCAAATCTAGTAGTAAATCATCTTAGGTGACATAAAGCTGTTGTTAAAAAGGTCACCGGCCAGCACTTCTGCTAAACTATATGGCACACAGACTGCTATTTTATAATAAAATCCTCATTGCCAGTTACATTTAATTTAGCTACTTTCGGACACAGAAAATTACAAATAAATCCAAAAGCTGAGTCGGAACTATAACAGATATGCTTATAAACAACCATCTAGCTTGACATTTGAGGTGGGTGATAGGTTCCTTGAAATGTTTATGTCAATTTAGGAGCCAACATCTCAGGTGTTAGGTTTAAAACTAACATTCAAAATTGGAATTGAAGAGACATAAATGAAGAACAACCTTTTCAATAAGATCTAAGACATCTTGATTATCAACAAATTCAATGTAGCTCCAATCAATCTCTTCTTTTGTATACTCTTCTTGTTCCATCTTGAAGACATGCTGCAAGACATCACCATTCTCTCTTCAGCTACAGCTTATGAATTAAACAGGTGAAGAGGTAAACATGATATGAGAAAGTACCTGATTGAAATGCTGTTGCAATTTCTCATTTGTGAAATTGATACAGAACTGCTCAAAACTGCACGGTAGGGTATGGAGAAACAAAGTTACAAGATTACAGCACCAAACTAGTTGTCTTGTTTTATATCTTCCATAACTCATTATAATCATATGTATATGAAGTTTACATGTTATTACCTATTACTCTTAAAGCTTTCAAAACCATAGATGTCAAGGACCCCAATGAGATATTTTGAATTAGGATCTTGTCCAATGGAGTTGTTAATTGTATCCACCAGCCTGTACAAAATAGCAAATACACTTAGCATTTCATCATATCAGGATCTGAGTTCTTATCCCACTTCACGCTTCTCATTGTAATGTTGAGATTTATGAGTAAGCCTCTAAGTATTATACAGCATAGAAGTGTTTAATGATTTACCAGTCAAACAATCGAGAATAAATTGTCTTGGCTAAACCATCCCTGCTAACTAGAGCACTTTGAGGATCAAGACTTCGTTTAATAACCTCCTCGGGAGTAATCATGATACGCTTGCATAATGCATCTTCCAAGGCCACAGAATCACACCTTGAATAAAAATAAATCCATTATTACATTCATATTAAAGGGAAAACAAGAATATAGACTCTGATGGATATATCGGGAACTCATACATGAGAAGCTCTGCCGCTGTTTTGAGATGGAATTTGGCCTTGTCATCTTTCGGGACTGATGAGTCAACTTCTTCTCCCTTTGCAAATTCAATATTGCCAAGATGAAGAATTGAGGCAACAACTCTAAAAATTGCTTCCTGAGAGAGAGAGAGAGAGAGAGAGAGAGAGAGATGGTGAGAATAAGATCCTTCCTAGTTCTATTTCCGAGTTAGTTATCTGCATATGCTTCTGTAAAAGATGTACCTGTTCCTTTGCACTTATTCCAACAATGTCCATAGCCCTCCTTGTGGCAAGATAGTCATGAGCATCACTTACACCAACCAATTCATAGCAACTAGACTGGTTGAGATAGTGAAATGTTTTAGGGTTTCCCAACTTGTACCTCTCAACTTCCTGTTAACACTAGAATCGTCAGCCATCGATCATAAGAAACTGATATTATTCTAAACGGCATCAACAAAAGGACAAAATAACTTTTATATTTCATTCCAGCAGGAAGATACCTCTTGTGGTGCAGCACAAAGAAGGTAAAAGCAATGGTAGTTGCGTTCCGGATTAGAAATCTGGCAAACACGAGATCTCTCCAAAAGGTATGTTCTGATGGCAGCTCCTGAGATTCTTCCTTTCTTATCAAACTGGATCTCAACAAATTTCCCAAAACGACTGCACAATTATCAATTTTAGATAAAAAAAATCAATGTCAAACTACCAAAAAATTACAAGAATGCTTTCTTCTCGTAATTTAGCAATAAATTAAAGATAAAGCATCAGGAGTAGATATGTTGACAAATAATTTATAATCATTTAAGAAAGATGTGATATTATTCAGCTTGTGTGGACACATTATTATACGAGTACATGAAACATCATCACTGCAGAACTTTTGAAGTTAGACAAGGATGAAAAGGGCAAGACAAAGAATATTCTTGTTTCCATGTAGAAGCTGTCTCACCTGGAATTGTTATTTCTAACAGTTTTCGCATTGCCAAAAGCTTCAAGAACTGGATTTGACTGCACTCAGATAGTACAAAAGTTTCATGAGATTTCACATGAGAAATTAGAGAACATATTACATAGATCATGATAAGACAGAGAAAGAAAAATTAATTGAAGCATAGTAGAAATTCAATCATACTTCAAGAACTTGTTGTTCAACTGTTCGTCCTTCAGTAGCAGTCCTACCACCTAAAAAGGCAAGGTACCGCATAAGCATTTTTGTGGTCTCAGTTTTGCCTGCTCCACTTTCACCACTGACCAGAATTGAATTGCTTTTTCCCTCATTGATCATAGCCCTGAAAACAGTTAAAGCATTATTGTTGCATATGAAGTTCATCTATTAAGAAAGCAGTATGTAGGTTGCAAAATGGAATATGGACAACCTGTAGGCAACATCAGCCACAGCAAAAACATGTGGACTTAGTTCTCCAAATGGAGCTCCCTTGTATTGTTGCATCATATGAGCATCATAGATATGAGGCAGTCGTTGAAATGGATTAATGGCAATAAGAATATTTCCAGTATAGGTCTGAAATGACATCAAACATTATGTGAGGTATACGTAATAACACAAACAAAAGGGAAGAAAAATTGAGAACTTTATCAGTTTGAAAAGTTACATAGATTTCATTCAGTTCGTATCTAGTTTTTAAGTTCTGCAGAACTCCAGGCTCATGCAAATAAGATAGCTTTGTCATGTCATCAACACCACCAGCAGGTTCTTCCATATCTTTCGGATAAAGTTTTGATAGGTTTGCAACAACCTTAACAAAAAGAATAATTATTCTCAATGCCCCACAAAGATCAAAAATTCAAATAAATGTCAAACTGATCTTTGATTGAAAGTTTGCAGTCAAGCTTCATACTGTTTTCTGATCTGACTGTAACCAACACAGATACAAAATGATAAACTCGAATCTAAACTGCAAGTTATTTGCAACTTTATGAACATGTATGAAAACATTAATATATCACTGTAATTCAAGGTGTAAAGAACACAAGAAATATGTTGTTTCTCTATGTTCCAATGCATTGGTGATTGGTGAATTGGTGGTCTGTAGCATAGGGGGACTAAGCATCAAGGATGCAAGAGTAGTGTATGACTTCAAACCACTGACAGGTGAATTTCATATCAAAATTTTATAAATGAATAAGAAAAGAGTTGAAACATAAAAAAACTTGAATCTAAGGCAATCCACCAACCTTCTTCCCATTATTGGTCTGGATCTCAACATCCTTGTCCGTAATTTTCAAGACCTGCCCATCAATCCAGGCGTGTTCTGGGTCTTCAACCCAGACATGAGAACCAACAATAATATTTACTGGAGTTCCCTGCAGATGTCAAGGCATCAATACATGAATAGCAAGGATTTATAACATGGAAATAACTACATATACTTAGAATGACAATCACAAGCTAATTTGGGTGTTATCTAATGCAAATTAATAGTAAACTACTTGAAACTTAACTTTTCAATTTCACCACTCCAGCAGGCATAAGAAGAAATTCTATACTAGTTTGTATCATAACTAAACATGAGATCTCGGCAGAAAATACAGTTTCCATCCTATGAATATTTCAATGACGTATATCCTCAAAGCCATTTCGTTTCTTTATTTTTTTTCCATTTTCTTGCTTTGAAGTATCGGATAAACCAAAGGGTATAAATGTTTTCTAAATCTGTGTACTATATGAAAAATGATACAGAGAACACTGTCTCAGAATAGCTAAATCCATTCTGCAACACAGTTTAATTCACCTATAATGTGGCATCAATCCCACAATTCGGCATCCAAAAGTTCTTTAATTTTAGCACGAATTGCTGCCATTCTTTCTCTTTTCTCCTATAATGAACTGGCTTTCATACTTTCACTATACAAGATGATACTTATAGCAATATATCATAGAGTTCCTGTACCTCGAACATTGACTAGTAATAAATCTTAAGAATCTAATATTGTCAATCTACTACCCAGAGATCAAACTTCAGCACATTATCTAAATTTCTTGCCACAAAACAATAAATAAATCAGTAAATTGCAGTTTTCTTCAGGTAAATTCCCCATGACATTATCAGCTGTGACGTGACATTCTCGTTACTATCTAATCTTTTGATTCTTCCTTTAAATCTAACCGTTGATCACCTTTTCAGTATCAGAATTTTTAAGCATAATATTTTCGAATTTCTTAAATATCCTTCATTGTTTCATTTCCTAACTTATTCTAAAACAATCAACAAGCTAATCTGAAATTCATCTTTTTGCTTTCCCATGATCAAACTGATTGCAGTTAATGTCATATAAACATTGATTTTGATAACATACCAAGTCTAGTGAACAAGTACAAACAGATAATATGATTATATTAACAACCATATTTCTTCAAATATATTTTTTTAAACCATGCTAACAACCAAAAGTGCAATGCTACACATATCAGAGTAGCAGGACTGATGAAGAGTACAAAGTTCGCATACCATTTCAAGTTTTCAATTTAAAAGCTTGATCATACACATAAGCTATTTCTCATGAATGCCAGCTTTCTGGCAGAAACCGTCAATTTTCCAGACCTTGATCATACCCATCAATATCTCATAACCACAATTCTTTGATCACAAAAACCCAAAGCCAAAAACCAACCCATCTACCCAAAATCGTAACCATTTGAACAAACCAAAGCACATCAATCAACGACAAACCAAATGCTACAACCCAATTGATAATGTGTTGGAAAAAACAGAAACCAAACTAAAATTACAACTTTGTCAACCAAAGTAGGATCGAGAAAAGTGGCAACGAAATGAAAATGGAAAGAAACAAGAACAAATTGAAAATTTTGTTTTTGTTTATGAAAGTGTAAGGGAGAAGTTGATGGGTATTGATGAGGGCGTGACATTCTTCAAGAGGACCTGTTTGTTCGGTTTAGTTCTCCTTTGGTTTCGCGCCAATTAGTGGCTACTAACCAAGTCTTCAGTCTCCCTTCTTAACAGAACGTTGCATTGCTCGTTAAATGTCTTGATTCCATGTAGCTACGTACAATGGAATATGTTGCAACTCATTGTGTCAACCGTCCGAATGAGATGAATCCACGGTCTATATTTTAATTGATTTTTTTGGGATATTTGGTTTTATGTATCATAAGATTTTGATACTGTTTAAGAAATTTAAATAGTTTGCCTAAACTAGCATGAATGACCAAATAAGAATCGTATCAAAATTAAAATTAAAGTTTTTTTATAATATTTTATTTAAATATTATAAAAATATTTTATTTAAATAATAATTATGTATTTATTATTATTGTAATATATTTTTAAATATTATTATAAAAAATTAATTAAATAATAAATAATTCGATTTTAATTTTCTTAATCTTATTTTATTATAGATATATATCTTATTGTTAGATAGTAATAATAATTTAACGAAAATTATGAAAATTATTTTCTTAAATTATAGGCAATGAGTGTATATGAAAAAAAAAAATTTATCACCTTTAGGATGTGGTTTGATGATAGGACACGATGGACGTTTATTTAACGTCAATTTTATGTTCAAACTTCAGGTCTTAACATTTTATTGAAACATTAAGAGAGAGAGGTCGAGGATTTTTTTCTCTAACTTATTCTCTACAAAACGGTTGCTTAATGTCAGTACTAGATTAACAGCATTCGATCATTTTTACTACAATATTATCGATTGTTATATTAAACTATACTACAGTATCATTAATTGTTAAATCGAACCATATTTCACTTTATTGACTTGACGAATGATTTGGGATAGGTAGATTGGGATTTCTCTCTTATAAAAAATATATATATATATGAAATTTTGTCTAATTATTTAATTTTAACTATTAAGTATATAGTTAATTTTTCATTTTAACAAGAAGTGTGTGCATATATATATAATGACATAAAATAAATAATTATATTTATTTTTATTATTATAAATATAATTACAAATAATATTTTTAAGAAAGATAAATATAAATAATTTTTTTATATATGAACCATCTAAATAAAATATTATTTACTCACTAGAATTGTAGCATCATCATAATCATAACATCAGTATCATATATGTATGAAGTCAAATTTAAATAGATAATATTATGTAACCTTCATCACTCATTCAATCATTATATGAAGTTGTGTGTATATATATATGTGTGTGTGTGTGTGTGTTATTATTTAATCACATTTCAAAGCTTTCAAGTTTGGTGTTGTATTTCCTCATTGGAACAATTACTTCAATTAATTAACTAATTATTTATCCCAGGCATGACGAGCGAGACAAAGAAATATTTCAAGTCTACATGTACATTTTTTATTACCCTCGGTCGAAATCAATCACACCAATCTTCAATATCTTTTATATTTTATTGACTTTCTTGACCATGACCTATAACTAATCATTCTAGATGCATTTACTTAATTATTTATTTAAAAGCAATGATTTGTCATTTTTTTTTTGCCCACATTAATTAAAATTCAGGATTGCTATAATATATTAATATAATTTTATATCAAATTTTATAGTAAGTATTTTAATTTTTATATTAATATGTTTTAAGTCTTAAAATTCTAATATTTACGAAATTTTAATTTTATTATATAATATTTTTTCAATTTTATATTACAAAAATAATTAATGTAACAGGTAATACAGTCAAGTAGTCTACCTCTTAGTTACCAAGTTCTTTCAATTTGAGTAAAGTATGTTGGATGTTTTAATGATTTGACATGAATACGTAATGTTTAATTTTATCACATGATTAATTGGTAATATCAAAGAAACTTCATTATATATTTATATATTAACCAGTCAAACATTGCAATATTTAACCAATATTATTAGTTTGTGGGCACGTAGGTTCGTGGAAACAATGTACCATCAAATAGTTAATTTGTGAGGATTATTAATTGGTAATCATGTACTCTAAATAATAAAAAAAAAAAAATTCTTTTTGGGCTATGTGGGTTATTTTTTTATTTTTTTAAATAAAGAGTAAAACATTTATATTTTTCTCTTATTATAAGAGCTATGATTGTTTAAAATAAAGATCATATTTTTCTTATTATACTCTATATAGATAGATTTATCAATATTTTTTTTAGTTATATTATATATGTATTAATCAATATTCTCCAGTTCTTATCTTATATTTTTTTAAAAAATAGAAAATATTATGATTAAGACTGAAATGATGGGCATGATTTTATTTTTTGACTATACTATTTCAACTAACATAAAAGTGTCAAGCGGGAAAATCATTTATTTGATGAGAACAATTATACCTCCTCTTATTATTCTATTGATATTGGAAGCCCGTTTATTTATTTATTTTTAATTTTCTTCTTCATTTTAAATATTTTAAAGAAAATTTGTTTGAACTTTACCACCTCAAATTTTGACAAATTTCGAATTAAAGTTAGATTTTCTTCTAATATATGTTATAATATAATTAATTTAATCTTTTTCATTTTAGAGCAAGGATCACATTTTTGACCTTACATTTTCAAGCTTCAAGAGATCTCTACTTCTTGATTTAGAATTATGACTTAAATTAATTGGCTAATTATTTTTGTTGTTGGCAAATATTAATTAAATAAAATGAATCACAATAATCAAATTGTGGCGTGCAATTTCATAATTTTTATTTAATTGCTTCTTGACCGTAACACATAATTACTATCAATCCTTCTAGATCGATGCTTTTAATCAAAAACAATTGTTTGTACATTTTGCACTTCTTAATTAAATTAAATTACTTAACTCTTCTTTACAAGATATAAAATTTGGATATAAATTATTTATTTATTTAATATAATAAATGGCATATTTTTACTAAAAAAAGATAGCAGAAAAAAAATAAATACACAAGTATGTAATTTATTATTATTACTTTTGCTTAATTCTATCTTAATTACCTAGTTAATTCAAGTTAACTAAGTCTTTTGATGTTTTCATGATGTGACGTGAATATTTTTGTATTTAATCTTAGTATAGGATTAATTGTCTATATTCAGGAAGCTTCACTGAACTTTAATCAGTCAAACAATGTTAGATGGAGTTGGGATTTGATTACTTTATATTAATGTATGGATAAATTAATCTATCACGATTTTTAAAATACCATTTATTTTTTAGCTTATATTTATAAATATTTCAAATAATTTGTATATTTTTAAATTTTAAAATTTTATCTTTTAAAATCATTTCAATTTTAATTTCTATACAACATATTCCAACTTTCATGAATCTCGACAAAAAGCCATCAAAATTTCATATATAAATTATTTATAAAGTGGGTGATATATGTTTATAAATTTTAAAATCATTTACTATATAAATTTTTTTATTTAAGAAATATAACTTTAAAATGTCTAGTATTATGTATTGAATATTTGGCGGCGTATAAGTTTGACATAAACAATGTACCATCAAAAAGTTGATGTGTTTAATTTGTAGCGAAGGGATAGGATTGTTATTGATTGAGACCGAATGAGCATGAACCCTGTTTGGGAAAGGATATCGTTGGCTGGCTGAGAAATAGATATCGATGCCATCACAGGGGGACGACGTCTAGAGAAATAGACAGATAAATTGTTAACATCTCCAATGGTGACATGTGGATAGGATATTCATCACTTACACTTACCAATTATCTTTTAGTAATAAAACTTAAAATTTATAAACATTTATTTAATTCTATGTAAAAACGGATCGAAGTTTATTTGGTTTTAACAAGAAGTTTAAATTTTGAACAAGCATATGAATACTCGCACTTAATTTTGTATATATATTAGAATAGATAATGAGATATAATTCTCTTTCTCTCTCTCTTTAAGTGAAGCCAGCTTGTTTTACTGCCTTTGTTTTGATCAATATAATAATGATTGCGTGCATATTTATGTTTGCCCCATTTCTTAAAGCATTCAACAGTGATTCTGATAATGCAGCCGTTTTAGAATTTCCCTTGCCACTGAACATAGACAGAAATAAATATTGTCTCTTTCTATTTCATAGTCATCCTTGAAATTTTCCAGCCGATATCTCTTTCTTTTGTTTTCCAATATGGGCACTTTGTCAACAATCTTTCCTTCTTGGAAACTCAGTAGATCGCAGACTATCCTATCTACCATATATATATATATCAATGCAACAAGATTATTAAGTACAGAACAAACTAATCTCTCCTTACTTCTCGTTTCTCTTAATTTCTTCTTTTATGTTAGCTTTTGCAGATTAATGGGTAAGTTTGGACAGCAATTTGATCTTCAAAACCCTAATAAAACCCAAAAAAGCAATGCGAAACATAAGAAAAATCCCATCAAAGTTACATATATTTCAACTCCATTGAAGGTGAAAGCTAGCAATGCTTCTGAGTTTCGAGCCATCGTTCAAGAACTTACCGGAAAGAATTCAGACATCGGAGATTACAATTCTGATGATAGTTTTTCTACAATGGTTCATCATGATGATGCTACAAAACATGGTACTGGTAATCGCCAAGTCTATGATCAACATACAAGGATTAATACTACTACTAGTACTACTGATGCATATAATTTGTTAGGTTCTGATCATGCATTTTCGAGCCATTTGTCTTTGTTTGATTTTGATGAACGTCTCTCGTGGAAGGATTTTTCTGCTGAGAGTAGTAGTTCATTTGGGTTTCAGTCTTCTTGTGTATCTTCGTATGATCAATGAGAAGAGTTTTAAATGACAAAGTTAACGTCTGTGTTTTACTAGCTGGTACTGTTTACGAGAGATAGAATCAAATACACTTCTTTTAGCTCCTATTATGCTTGCGGATGGAGTGCATCAAAGGATGAACTTTCATATATTTCCAACAACTTACTTATACTTGAATTTAAAAATAAAATTATGAAATATATTTAATACCACTAATTTTTAATAAGTCCTAATAATAATTTAAATTAATATTAATATTTTAATTGTTATTATCCAGAATAGTTATAGAGTAAAAGTCAAAAGCAATTTTATACCTATAACATCTCAATATCAAAAACACTCTTAATAATCTAAGGAATTGAATTGATTTTTATACCGGTAAATTGTTATTTTCTTTATCTTGTATTTGGAATCGGGTGAGGTGAGGTTGGAGTGTATGGAGTGTATGATATAAAGTAGTTGTCTTGTTAGTTTAATGTTCTTGAATAAAATATTATAAAATAGTTTTTTTCCCCTGTGCGAACTGCGAAGCTCTCAACTTTCGAAAAGTGCTTTTGTTGATAGCATTTTCCCAGTACTTTCATAAGAATATTTGTATATGGATTGTGAAACAGAGCACTCCAAGTACTTCTTTAACTCCAAAGAAAAGGAAAAAAAATCACTTCGTGCTAACACTTGAAATATTCTTAAAGGCATTTTAAAGAACATTTTTCATCCACCATATTGGAGTTTAATTTTTGTCTGCAAAAGATGCTCACAAAAACTATCCTCTCCTAAAGAATGTAGTGTTTTGGAAATAAAAAATGTTGAAACATTTTTCAGAATTGATAGGCTAAGCTAGCTAAAGCTGACGGCATTTCTTAATTATGTCAGCAAACAAAGTCTTATAGTCCAATGCAGGACTTGAGGTGCAACTTTCTCCAGCAGTGCAGATTTGACTAAATTGTAAAGATAAAGAGAGTCCATACACTTAATGCCCATCTTGGAAGAACGTAGAAACTTTCCGATTTCGAGTGTTGATCTGATTTTATGTCCTCAGCATATGCGATGGGATATGTCCCTGTTTCTACTTTCTACGGTGTTATGATAACTTACGTGGACTCAAAGACTTTCATGAGATATATAAAAATATCGGGTCGAAAGAAGTTAGTCCAGTTGCCACTTGCCAGGGAAGAACGACCATGCATCTCAAATAACTAAATAAACAAAAAATATTAAATTGAGCTTTAACCGACAATAGGTGTAGTCTTAAATTTGTAGATTGAAGTTCTAGACTTTCGAAACTGTGAAACTTGTACTCTCCTTTCAAAACAAAGTTAAAAAAGTATTTTTTAATACTAATTTTTAATAGGGTCCCCATAATCTTCCGTTAACCAACATACCTTCATCGGTCTTTTTGGCTATAAGATCGAGTGGAATATTTGATTACCCAACAACAGATGTGGCTTAAACGATACCACCATACCAAACATGACTTCATCAGGATATATTAATCAGCGCCAACAAAAAGACAAATAAATAAAAGGAAAGATCAAGGCACATTAAAACTTAACCTACAAATTTACAAGAACATTACCAGGGGATAAATGGTCTCACTACCTGAAAACAACAAAGCCAAAGTATTGAAGACAGCCCTCACAGTTGACTAGCATCATACAACAAAGTTCTTCATGCTTTCCCTTCTAAATTCATCCAACTAAATCATCCTAAGCTTAGGTGTTAACAGACCACAAGGTTCACCATTCTTAACCCTCAATTCCCATCATCGGTTCCTTTCAGATAAAGAGTTTCACCTCCATCTTGGCTTCCAGAGCTCCCTCCACGCCCTTCAGCGGATCCAGCATCTTGCTTGCTCCCTCCTGCCATTCCCCTTGAGTGCAAGCCTTCTCCAGAAGAGCCACGGCCAAAATCAGCAAATGCTCCAGCACCAAGTGCTCCACTGCCTCCTGCAGTACTAGCCTCACTTTGCAGCATGTGAATTCCAGTGCTTCCACCAGAGCTCATGCCAAGCTGACTATGCAAGCCTTGCTGTTGTTGTAGCACTGAGAATTGTTGTTGAGAGTAAGCCATGGATGAGCGTGTAGCCATAAGAGATTGTGGGGTCATTGGCTGGGACAGTTGGTGTTGCATGTAGTGTCCTCCAGGCTGCATAATGCCACCAGAAGAGAACTACAGAGCATCGACTAATAAATCAGGGATTTCACAACTTGAAATAAATCAGGAGAATATTTAGATATAGCCACATATTTAATCTTTGAACTAATCCATGCCTTAAAACGCCATTGATTTTCCATATGGAATTTCATCGGATGTCCAAGGAAATTCCTCAAATATTTTGGAAAGAGCCAAGAAATATGTAAATAGTAAAAGCAAATTAATTAAAACCCTTGGATATTATCCCTCAGCAATTACCAATAATATAGCCATAACCACAACCATAAGAACAATTAAAATGCAACAGAAAATTGAACGTGGGACAAGAAAACATGTAGTTAAAGATATTTGTCAAAACACACATAAGCTTCGACAAAGATGGTCATAACATTGTAGACCATAAATACAAATTTAGATCAAATGTAGAACATTTAATGACAATAGAAAGACTAGGATTAGGAATCCACACAAAATAACAAAACTGCAGCAGATAAGATAGGAGTGTATTCACAAATATCTCTCCCTTAAAAGGTTTTATGTACTGAACATTCTTCTTTCGTTTAGAAATCACATGGCAAGGAGGGTAGTACCTGGGCATGCATGCTAGGTGGTTGGGGTTCAGAATCAGCAATAGCAGCCAGGTACATGAGGTTCCGCTGCAACCTTGCTTGATTCCTGCTACAAGGAAAATAAATTAGATGTTTTTCAAGCACTTCAGAGATAAGAACCTGTCAAAACACAAACTGGAAGCTTCTAACAACACAGTATTTCTCATACTACCTGTTGCACATGTTAGAACTTCTATATGAGTATCACAGTGTTTTGAACATAAATATTCCCGAAATTCATTAGTTAATTATGGTAATAAAAACAAATTGGGAGGGGTCATTCATAAACCCTTTGATTCTCAACTGAAAGCTTGTATATTCCATCATCATCAACACAGGAGTACAGCCTTTTCTATCATAGCCTACACCACATGAAACTTATAAAAACATGGTTTTCTATCCATGAACCATTGACAGCCAAACAATCATTCACATATAATTACTAAACTAAAAAAAATTCATAACCATAACAAAAAATAAGCTAGACTGCATTATACTTTCCAAGCTTCTTGTTAGGAGGCATAAATAAATTTCGAACCAAATGAGAAACGAAGAGTAATCCAGGATCCTGGGTTATTAGAAAGTGAAGTTACTGCATAATGCTGAGATATTGCAAGCAAAAGAACAAAACAAATGCAAAGCTACAAAATAATCCAAAAAAAGACAAGATTTAAAGAGCAGAACTCACTCCGCACACTCGTTCAATTTCCCAGAATTCTGGCTCTCAACAATCTTCAAAATCAATGACTTGTTCTCATCTAGATACTGCATGCATAAACAATGAAGAATGGAAGATTTTAGCAACATAATAGAACTAACAACTTGGTAAAAGATAAAAAGTACAAAAATACTCTGTCATTGCTGAAGGAAATCCTGCATAACAATCAGAAACCCCATTTAGAGAATGAAGGAACAAAAGAGAGGAATACAGCAATTAAAATGCATATAAAGTTAATTTCCTATGCATTTAAAATTTTTTAATTACTTGTTTCTCATTTCTTACAATACTAAAATGGGGACTTGAAGGTTTAAAAGTCTAAGCTACTTTAGAAGGCAGAGGCACCTGCCAAATATATGTGCCTGGATATATTAATACTCTCTGAAGAAACAAGAATGAAAAGGTACAACACTACATGCCCAATCCGACAAATCTCTACTGTGGTATGCACAACCATCAAGATCTAATTGAAAGTTAGAGAAAATTATCATAAACATCGAGAAAGAATGAAAGCAATAGTCACTTTGCTCCCAAACAGCCAAGCCCGTTTTAAGGACCAGCCTCACTTCCATCATCTCACTAAAAAGGGCAACGTATTTTCATGTGTGCTGAAAAGATTATTGTCGAACTAATAGTCAAATTGTTGTCTCCTTAGATACTACGTAAGAATTTTGGAATCATCATGATAATAATAATAAAAGATTGTACTTTTTAATAAAAAAAGGGGGAAAGTCTTGGCCGGTTGTACTATACATGAGAAACAAAACAATACACTAGCACAACTCTTAGTGCCTCATACTTTCCCCTATTTTTTAAGCCAACAACATAAATATACCAGCCTAATTTTAAACAAATGCTCTTATCATCTTCAATGAGATTGTTCTTCATTCGCTTTATTTAATTCTAAAAGGTTGCTCTTCATTTACTTTATCTAATTCTAGCAGGTAGCATGATAGTATCAAAAGTAATAGGTATCATGACAAGGACATTCAGCAAAACAGAAAGACATGAAAATATTATGGAGAAAATGATTTAGGACCACTAGAAAAAGACCACTGAAAGAGGACCACTTCAGTATATAGAAGCTATATTCAAAGGAAACATTTCAAAAGTACCCCTATAAAGAAAAGATGTAGCTCTAAACCACGGAAAAAGTAATAATTTACTTCAATAGTTTAGTGGTTATGATCCTTCAAATTAAAAATTCTTTTTCTCCTCAGAAACATACACGGAAAGAACGGATTCGAAAGGTAATTCATAAAGAAGCTATGACGGATGGAAATTTTAAGTTTCCCACACCCATTAATGGATTCCCCCACTACTTTCATCTGGATTCAAAATTAGCTAGCTAGATTGTTGAACAAGCATGACATATCACCTCTGCATTTAAGCAATAGATATCATGGTTTCAGCCAAAATAAAAGAACACTTGAAGAAATTATAACTTCATCTTATGTTCCACAATGTATCATGCCGTACCCAGCTCAGACTATGCTGGTCTATGTTAAAACTTGAAAGCGTTAACAGTATATTTACACCAGAAGGTATCTAATCATAAAACAAAAGAAAAGGTTAAGAGTTCAGTTCTACAAGTTCTTTGCTTTCCGATCAAGTTCGAATATGGAAGCGGGCAGGACGGGATATAATTATGAAAGTTGAAAAAAAAAATCACTTCCACAACTTTTCATTCTCTATTTAAAGAAAGCACTCTCTCTGCTAGATGGTAGCTGTAGAAGACATAGAAAGAAGGAACATTAGGAAATAAATGAATAATAAGATCCACCAGATTTTAATATTACGCATGTTAGTATAACATGAAAACAAATAGTAATTAAAGAATACACACAAAAAAGCAGAAACAATAAAGAATACAAGCACAAAACATCACAGCCAGTAAATCTTTGCGTTCACCCTATGATTGGCCATATGATCTATGACTTAAGAAGGACAAAAGCTCCAGTTTTTGAGGATAACAAATTTGACCATGAAACTCGAAAAAGAAAAAAGAAGATAACTCGTTTACAAATACCCATCACTATTTTCACCGGTGTAAACTTGAACTACAAACAAATTCATGCCCACCAAAGTTCCAGCAACAAACAAATAAACCATGAATGATCATGAGAGCAAACATCAAAAAACCAAGTACCCAGTAACCAAATAGAAGAAAAAAAAAAGATGATAAAGTGCAAAAATAGCCAAAAGAAAAGAGATGATAATCACATAAGTGAATGGAGGAAAGAAAGAGATAGATAAGAGAGAAAGGGGAACCTGTTGAATATGATCAGTAGTGACGTTGGTGGGATAATAGGCTGCCATCATGGGCTGCATCTGAATCAGGTGCTGCTGCATTTCTTATACACAAACAATCTCACTCTAAAATGAAAATAAATATCTCTTTCTCACTCTAAA
>JAVXUL010000009.1:2728556-2746676 GCA_035590515.1 Trichilia minutiflora | reverse complement strand
TTATTATGGATTTCAATTTTAGAGTTTAATTTGCAGCAGCTTGTTTTTTTTCCTGAGAGCAGTTTTTGCAATATTTTCATCAGTGATACACTTTCAGAAATCCTGTATATATGATACTGTCAATAAACAGTGTTTTATAGGGTTTTGACCGCATGGTCAACATTTGACTTTCAATACATTTGATAATATTCTTATAACTGGTTTCACCACCTCTTTTTATTAAAGGTGCTCGATCCCGTATTCACAAAATCTATATAAAATAAAAAAATTGGAAAAGTGAAAAAACAATGAAATTACAGTACATCGTATCTTTCACTCAGTAGCAGACATATAACAGCTACTTATAACTTCAAAAAAATGTTGCAGAATTCCCTCGTAAATCAAGATGTAGTATCATTTTTGTTCTTGAGTATCGTTATTAACAGCAGAGGCCATTGCTAATTTCCCGACGAAATCTGGAAAAGGTGGTGGTGCATGAACTAAATTGTGCTGATGATCATGACCTGATGATAATGATGCAGCAAAGTTCATTTCGCTTAATGTGCAATGACCGCCGCTACGACCAGGAATGGATGTGCATGGATTTCCTTAGACCGACTGGCGGCACAGGAGCCCTATTCAGCGATTGAAGGATCGTATTTTTCTGCAGCCATTGCTCTTCATCTATCGGCCTCACTGCCGATATCTGCTGATAATATGACAGAGAAATAATGGTGCAAATGAGTGTTACTGTTAATAACTGTTTGTTTCGAAGAAAACCCATCTGAGAATTAATGATCAAATAAATGAACAAGAAAAATGCAGGTGTTTTCTCTTTTAAGAATAAAAAATATTTGAAATAGTTATGCATGACAATGGAGGATACACACACACACATATATATATATATATATTTAAATTGTATTTATATATTAAGCTTTTGTGTTTGATTATGTGTGGAGTGAATTGTATAAGAGCAGTTGACTGAAGCCGCGGTTTGAAGATTGAATAGAGAGCAGGTCAGGTCTTTTTGTTGAAGAATGACATTGACAAAAATGCAAATAGATTCAAATCTAAACTCTTTAACGTATAATTCAATCAGTTGATTTCTATGTCAAATACTTAAATATTAATTCTTTTAATAGCTTAAACATATTCTTTTGATAGATTATTGTTTATAAACCAAAAATTATATTTAATAAATGATTTAAAATAGTAACAAATATTAATAATTAACTACTAATTTTATCTTTACTTTAAAAAATATTATTATATTTAAATATTAATTAATTTTTTCTAATTTAAAAAATTAAAATATATAAAATTATATTAAAATTAAAATTATTAATTATTTATTTTTTTATTATCATATATTAAATATATATTATCTAATTTTTAGTTTCATAATTAGTTTTAGAATATTGAAAATTTAAAATTAAAATATTATTACATTAAATATTAATTATTTAATAATTTGATTATAATTAAATAAAAATTATATAATTTTTAGCTACAAAATTAATTTAAAAATATTTATATTTATAAAATAATAATAATTTTTAAAATTAAAAATTGATATATTTTATTATAATATAACTAAATATGAATTATTTAAAAAGTTAAAAAATTTTATTATAAATTAAAATATTATTTCATTATTTTAATTTTAAATTATCCATTGATTAGGATTCTAGATTATTAAAAAAAAAAAAGTTACTAATATAATTAACATTTTAGTATTTGGTTTGGTTGCAAAGTAATTGTATTATTTTGTTAATATCAAGTATTTAAATTTTTTTATATGCATGTGTTTTTTAATTCTTTATTAAATTAAATTTTTTTATATAAAATATATTTTAAAAATAGTAGAGATAAATTGAAAAATTAAACAAATAAATAAAAAGGATGTGCAGCATTTTTCCAGACACGGCCCTTGAAAACCAAACCATTCCATTGAAATGTTTTTATAGGATAATTGAGGTTGAACTTTGAACAAGTCACTGCTCTTTTTTCAGCATCAGACTATATTAAACTCATAGTTTGGGGCACAGTCAAACGACAATTTCATGACGTGTTTAATAATTAAAATTTTATTTTATATTATGATGTGTTAATTTTAAATTTAAAATTAATAGAAAATATAAAAATTTATAGATTTTTATTAAAAAATAATTTTAATAATTATTTTTCTTTGCTTGATGTTTGGGCAAACTTGATTCATTATTTTTTCAAATACTAACATCTTTTGTCAAGTATCCTCTTCCTCTTCCTAGCAAAATTCTCCATTGGAAATGAGAATATAAAAAATATTAGTATTTTTTGAAAAACAATATTATATATATAGGGTCAAGTATTATCCCATCTGTTAGGTTTTGAATTGGTGTATGAATCAAAGGGCCTAAAAATTATCAAAACAAGTTTCATCTATCTCAATAACAATTGGTGTATGAGCTCTCAAAATCTTGGAAAAATGAAAAGAAAAAAACTAGAAACACATTGAAGGCAGTCAAGAATTCAAATAAATTTCCCAACCATCATTTTGTAGCTTCTCTGCTTTGGAGAAGACATCATCCCTCGTGTCTTCCATATATTGGATCATTCTGCGCATAAAGTGTGCGAAAAATCAATCACACGATCCATTAGTTATGAACATACAGTCAAAAAGAGTTAAAAGAAGCTAACCTAGCTTGTTGATCAGCACTGCCATTTCCCAACATCCTCACTGCCAACAAACCTGCGTTGGTTGCATTATTAATTGCAACTGTTGCAACTGGTACACCTCTTGGCATCTGAACAATTGAAACAGAAAAATTATCTCTAAGACTTGTAAGATTGATAAATTAAGGAAAATGAAACAGTGAAAACAAATAAATTATGAAAATTAAATGTCATTCTGAAGAAAACACAACATATCAGTATTTTGTACGTGCAGCTACATAATTAAACTGTATTAATGTAATGGAAATCATTGCACACATGCTAACAGGATTATACAAGCGTTAGTGCGATTCCTATTACTTAAGCTTGAAGTTATGCATAAAATAACCATAAATTAACAAATTAACCTATTTCTGTTTCTTAAAAGCAAAATAAGGCAAGAAAATAATAAAATAGTAGTTTAGTTTCACCCTAAACACGTCCAAAAATAACTACAGTATAAATATCTTCCTATTAATAAAAGAGAAAGAAAACAAGCAATCTAAGAAATGGAACCAACAAAGTGGGCACATCTTAGACTCCCACTGAAATCTTGAAAATTTGCTAAGCTATTACTTTCAAAGACAATAAATGTGAATCATGCAAGGTAAAGAAGAATCTACCTGCACGATTGATAATAGTGAATCAAGTCCATCCAATGCAGAAGCACGTACAGGGACACCAATGACAGGTAAGGGAGTAAGTGATGCAACCATACCTATAATGAACACACAAAATATGATCCCAGAGAAACAATTTGTGCATCAGCACACTATATGGATTCTAATTTATGAACTTACCTGGCAGATGAGCTGCACCACCTGCACCAGCAATGATGATTTCAATGCCCCGTTTATGAGCAGATGAGGCATAAGAAAACATAAATTCAGGAGTCCGATGTGCTGAAACTATTCTAACCTGGAAATTGTAATTTATGCACCGTGAAAGGTCAGGTAGAAATGGATTATATAAAATCGTGCATCATACGTTTAATCACGAGAGGGTGACCTCATGGGGTACATCAAACATGGTCAAGATCTTTGCAGCATCTTTCATGACTGGAAGATCTGAATCAGAGCCCATGATGATCCCAACAAGTGGACTGCCTGCAGTAAGCAAATAATAGGAAGCAACTTACACGTCATGCTCCAGGGGTCACTAAGCAAAACATCCGTGTAGTTGCCACATAAACCACCTTAAATAATTGAGACCATGTGGTCCAAAATAAAATGCCAATACCAATCAACTACAAGAGTTTCAACACTGCAAGCAGTTAGGAAATCAGTCTCCCAAAATATGGGGAACTTGTTAACATTTACAAACCCAAAGGTGAAAAATATAGTTTCAGCAAAGAGAAGAGATCGACAGAAGGAAAGAATTCTATATAATATAACTTTTAAGCCATCGGGGCAACTAACCTGTAGACTGACAATTGGAACTGTCTTCTTTGAGCAACGAAGTTATACGTGCTTCCACTATACCCATAGAAGATCCAACAATAGTTATATGGCCCATCTTCCTCTGTTTTCGCATTTCTAAAAGATAATTACAACAATCCAGGTGATTGTCAATGCTTTATATGCAATTGATAGGGAAACAAGAGACATTAAAATTGCGGATGGATAAGTAAAGAAATTCTGACCTGGCTTGTCATACCAATGAATAGTAGCCCCTGGAATAGCCAATGCCTTTCCAATCAATTGATGGGCTAAATAAAAACTATGCTCCCCCTATGATGACAATCAAAATTTGGTGAAATGTTTTCCTTATATGAACAAAACGGTAACAGCATGCTAAGAGAGAGGAAGAGAAATAGTAAATACAAATGCACAAACAGACACTAGGTGAGATCAAAGCCAATCCAACCACATGCCTCAAAAGAGTAAAGGTTTAGGCATTTGATTTTGAGGTAAAATTACAATATAAGGATAAATAGAATATCACCTCATCATCACCTAGTAAATTGTACATAATAGCTGCTGGAGTTTTCATTGATGGGTCACCAAGCGGAAGACCTACAACAGCCCGCAAATGTTGTTCAAATTGCGAGGTATAGCAAGACTCAATTGTGTGATGACCACTATTGTGAGGTCTAGGTGCTACTTCATTTAACAAAATCTGTTTAGATGTAAATGAGAAATCATAAGGTTAAAAAAAAAAAAAACACTTGAGGAAGCCAACATAGCAACATAAAGAGATTAATGTTTCAAGCACTTTGATGCCATATGCAAAGATTATTACCTGCCCATCATTTGTTAAAAATAACTCAACTGCAAATATACCAGCACCTTCCAATGAACTAACAGCTTTGTGAGCAACAACAGTGGCGAGTTCCCTGATTTTCCATGGCACAGCAGCAGGTGCTTTGACTATGTGGCATATGTTTTCCCTGCAAGATAAGGATGCCATTCAAACGCTTCGGTCAAATGCAATGTGTAACTTACAAATTATTTAAGATTTGAACATAGCAAATAAAAAGCGGAGTACCAACAGATTTTGTGAAGTTTAAATCCAGAACCTACTTGTGAATTGTTTCAACAACAGGATAGGACAAAATAGAATTGTCTCTTCCTCTTGCCACAATGACAGCCAGCTCCTGTAGTTATTAAAATAGAAAATAATATAACTTATATCATTGGGTATCCTACTTTTCAAGCTTTGCAAAGACAAACTAACCAACCAAAAATTTTAAAAATACAAGGAATCTTCTCATAAATCAAAATAGGGGAAGGTTTGGTGAGTAACACTTCAAGGAAGCTAATCATCAAAACAAATAAAATTTTGAAAAGATATATAAAAGAAATTTCATAAAGTTAACCTCTAACACTACAAAACCTTTTGAATTAACAATATTCTCATACGTAGACTTGGAGAACATTTATAAGGTACAAATAGAGAAACCTAAGACACTTTAATCAACACAGGTTGCTCTACTAGCAAATGCTCTAGCAATATTACATGATTGACACCAACACCAGTACCATGTAGAATTTTCCAAATGGTGGCATAAACACTATTTTAAGAGGAAAATGACTCCCAAACCCAGTTCTGGAATTCTTGGAAATAGTTAATTGTCCACATATAAGATGTAGAATATAATGTGCCTGCTCCATGCGAGCATAATTGCACAAGGCAAAACCAAAAAATTGTATTTACTTAGTAAAAAATTTTTCTTCCTTATCTTGAGATAGGAAACTGGGAAAAAATTATAATTAACAATGAATGAATGGAGATTATACTAATGAATCCAAGGTCCACAAGGCATCAAATTATCCAGAAGCTATACAAAAAATACCCTTACTTATTTATCCCTGAAGCAGTGCATATGTACAACTCTCTCTATATATACATAAAGATGCTGCCTGATATACAAATTATACCAAAAAACAAAAGAAATGCCTTGAACATCCTTGGGTTGTTTACTTCAGAAACATAAAAATTAAAGCCAAAAATTGTAAGTTGCATTTTAATCATCAAATAAGAAAAGCATTGTGGGCTGAGAATATATTGAAAATGAAAAAAAATGTTAAGCAACAACATTTAAGTATGCGTGCTAGATATTGACCTTGACAAAGGGCGCCCATTTCTCAACATATAAACCACGATTAAATCCTCCAAGAGCTGAAAAAGGCAGAAAAAATGAAAATTTTAAAATCATGGAGAAAAAAGCAGCATCTACTAACCCAAAATTACAAATCCAGAAGCAACTGACCACCAGATACCAAATTTTATACAAAAGCATAACTAGGAACCAAGGAACCACTGTATATAAGTCAAAATACCTGACCATTATTTTGTAAATCAAAACATAAAGAAACTTCTGTAATACAGCAATAATAAGAAAATAGATATAAAAGATGGCTACGATGAAAAAATGGAGGTGATATTTTGGACAGACTTATAATGACTAGACTAGAAGTGATAGAAATGCATCCTCAGATAGGCTTGAGAAATTTAGCAAAGGCAAAGAAAAATAATAAAATCTCATAAAGTTATCTGTCTTTGGACATAACAATTGCTACCTGACACACATCACAGGCTTCATCCAGCAGTTGTATTTTTTAACTCAGGTAGATGATGTTACAAAAACAAAGAAGAGATTATCAGATAAGAAAGCTATAATAATCCTCTACAAGCATAGAATCTGACTACGAATACCTATATAGAATAGCAATCAAGACTATGTGAATACTACAACTAGTGATGAGCAGAACATTGCATGCCTTATGAATGTTCATACAGTTAATTTTAGTAATGAGCATTTTACCAGTTATGGCAGAAGAAAGCCCCTCTTCACTCTTTGCAACAGCATTCCCACGCCCATCATAGGCTAACCTTTTGCTCTTTACCATAAGAGGGTAGCCAAACAGGTTACCTGCTCTCCTGGCGCCTTCAAGATCATTTATCTGTCTCAGCCACATCAAGATTCATAAATGAAAATCTGAAACTAACATTCTTTCAACAACAATTGGATAGAGAAATATCCAAAATAAATATGAAGTCATTTACTTCAGTAAAATAGATGTTATTAATTAAATCCAACCTCCATAAACTCCGGAAGTGGAATATTATACTGAGAGAAATGGGCCTTCTGAAGATACTTATCCTGTAAAATGGAAATTATGGATCAAGTGAAGTAAAGGCCACGGTCAACAGAATTACGTTTAACATCAGAGAAACCTGAATAAACACTGGTAACAAATAGAATTTCAGGTAACATTATTTGGAAATTCAAAGAAAAGAGTTGTAAAACATAAAAAGATAGGCCTCTGCAACACTCAAAGTAAAGCACCAACCATATTACCAAAAATTTATTTAAATGAAGTCTTCAAATATGCATTCAAAACTTCTATAATGGAGAAAGACATACTTGGATTATCCTAATGGTAGAGGCTTTAGGTTGACAATCTACTCCTTGTTGTTCAAGCTTCTCCAATGTGGCAACATCAACATGTTCAATCTCAACAGTCAAAACTCCACATCTAACCAGCAAGAACAAAATCAGTAATGCAAACAGTATCCACTATATTAAAAAAATACTACAAAAGCAGAGGCAGGGCCATAAATGAAATCAATTTAGGGAAAAAGCAAACCTCTTTGCAAATTCCTGTACTGTAGCACTATCATCGAAGCTACCAACCATGTGATCACAAGAAAGTGCACTTGCTGGGCAGTTTTCAAGTGGATCCAAAACCATCACTTTAATGGCCATTTGTGAAGCAGCTTGGCATAGCATACGACCCAACTGTCCTCCTCCCAGAACCCCAACTATCATTTCAGATAGACCATGAACAGGTGAATCATCATCCTTCCTGCATTTAGAGTAAAATTGTATGATACCCACATCAAATAATAGACACTTAGAGATTCGAAAACTGTACTTCCCGCCAAGTGGGCAATGAATTTCTCCATAAAATACACAAGCAAAAATACCAAACTAAAATTTTAGATTTCCCACTGAGAAAAGAACAATAAAAATAACACTTAAGCAAACTTGCTTATCTTTCCTTGTAAGAAGAAAAATAATAGTCTTCAACATATAAATAACAAATCTTCACAATTCGGAAGCTCCTCACTGTAACATAACATTATTTAAGAAGAGAACTCAGATGATAAAATTTGCGAGAAGAAAAAAATCCAGATTAAAAGAAAATACTCCACATGACATAAAAGGCACATCTTTCATCCTAGAAAACTCAAACAAACAAACAAACAAAATGAGAACTGAAGTTACAACACGAACCCAAGAGAAGTTTCGAAAGAATCACTAGAGGCTCGGCAAACCAAAACCGGATTTTTATAAGACTTACTAATGTGTTTTTCTATTGGAAAGTTCAATTTGTGTGGTTTTCGTAAAGAAAATTTATGAAAAAAATGATTGAATATGAAATTGGAAGCAAAAACGGATTCAGCGTTTTTGGAGAACACTACGCCGCCTTCAAGCATTTTATTTTCGCAATCTTCCCCGCTGTTGCTGTCAAGTCACTGCTCGCTCCGGCCGCCGCAAATATTCTCGCGTTTGTCTGCGACGGGTTTGACGTTTTGATAGCTCCTCCTTATTCCAAGGTCGGAATGTGAGCTAAAAATGGAACCCGACCCGTAGCAAACTTCCACCTTTCCTAAGAGCGTGAGAGCATAAAAAATACATAATATATATAATTTCAATATTGACATTATCTTTCATTTAATGTATTATACATTAAATAGATATGCTTTTAATGCATTATTATTAAGACAAACTGAGTCTATTTGTCTTTTAAAATTTATTTTAAATACTTATATTTTAATAAAAAATTATTACAAAAAATATGTTAATAAAATTAATATTAAAAATATGTTTTTAATATAAAAATTATTACAAATTATACCTATTTATATCCTAAAATTTATTCTAAATTAATCATATTTTAGTAAAAAAAATTATTATAAAATTTTTTAATATAAATTATTATTTAAAAGCAATTTAATTTAAACATATAAAAAATATCACTTTCAAACTTATTAAACACTTTTATTTATAATTTTTTTTATTTTAAACTGCAAAATTTTTTATTTAGTATTAAAATTAATTTATATAAAATTTAATTAGTACATAAAAAAAATTAGTATTTGAGAAAATTCAAACAATCAAATAGTATTATTTTATATATATTGATTTAAAGTTTTTCTATAATTTAAAAGTTATTAATGTAAAGCATTGATTAATTAAACATACTTTAATTTTTTTTAATGATTTATGAATTTTTTCATATATATATATATAATGAAAATTGAGTATTACAATAAATATTTTTGTACGTCTACAGAAAAATTAACATATATAATAAAAAATTTAATTAAAATTTATTTCAAAATTTGAAAAATTATTTTTTTAATTTTTGAAAAAAAAATATGCAATTAAAGAAGTGCTTAGAGTAAATTTTGGTAGCAAATGGATCCAACTTAGATAAAAATAACTTATTAAATTATTAAATATAATGAATATTAAATTATTTAATAATTTTTAGTTATTTTAGCAGTAAATTTAAATTTATTTAATCCGTAATTTTTAATAAATAAAAGTTAATTTACCATAACAAATTATCTTATATGTCAGTGGGATGTTCATAAAAGTGATTATTCTCAAATTAATAGTTTTTATCTTTATTTTTTTGTGATTCCTTGTTAAATGAAGAATAACATCTACATTAAAAGTTTTAAATTTTTTATTCTAAAATAAAAATTTTAATAATGCGATAAATGAATTGACTATATATTAATTAAATAATAAAATTTTATAATTATTTATTATTCAATAAATATGGATCACCTCATTTAAAAAATATTTTTAAAACAAAAATTTTAAAATAAACAACATTATTCCAAAAAAAAGAAAAATTACCGTGAAAATATGTACTAAAACCTGAAGAGTAAATTATGATGAATCAAAGCAACATATGAAATTTACAAGTAGATTTTACAACTTGTTCCAATGTACAGCAACATTAGGTTGAACCAAATGATTTCAGCCTCTTCAATTGACAATATTTTCGACTTTACAATACAAACTTGTGCAATGCAATCACTCATCCACACCCAAAAATAATTAAGAAACACATATTTTGTAAAAAGAAAAAAGAAACTCAAATTACAAAGTGGTAAGAAAAACAAATGAACCCTCACTGTCTCCTTGAACGGTGAGTATTTTGTATTAAAAAAAAAAAAAAGTTTTAGCGAGTGGAAGAAAACCCAGAAAAGAAAAAAGTGGAAAAAATCACTGTGTACACTCAAAATCTGTTGTATTCTTTATCCATGGAGAAAACATGCTGGTGATTCTGTACAATTGGTTTTCAGTCTTTGGTGTCTTAACCGTAGTGGATTTGACCTTCTTTCAGGATCATTAATGGGTTGCAGGAAGCTGAAAGATTGTGGATATTCATAAGCAAAGAGTATTGCAGAATCATAAATTTGAAATTATCCCATGAGAGCAATATATATGTATAGCCATGAGTGGGAGGAAAATAAGCAGCTTACCTTTGACTTATTATTATTTTACTCTCTTCTTATTATCCCAATCCTCCGTAGTTCTTTCAAATGATAAGCTATCTCCTGTACGAATCGAACACCCCCCTCTCCTTTTCTAAGCGAGTTAATTGTAAGTTCAAGAAAGTTGTGGTCCGATTCAATTGCTTCCAGCCTCTCATTCAGCTCTGAGATCTCATTTCCAAGAGAAGCTAAATCTCTCTCTTTACAAAGTACCGGAGAGCTTTGCTCTCTACAATCCAATTCGCTATTTTCCGGGTTAGTGAATGGAGACTTTTCAATTGAGGAGACGCGTCCCTGCAAATGTGGACTCCCTCTTGATTCAATTGCATCATTTAGAATTGAGAAATCATTAACTTCTGTTCTGCTGTTTATTTCAGAACCTCTTTTAAAGTTAAGTTCCTCCGAGTAATTTACCTCACCTCCTTCATTTCCAGAATGTTCACCATTAGCCAAGTCAGAGTACAGCCCATTGTATGAGAACATATAAAGCTTCTGCTCCAATTTCTTCAAACTTTGTATTATATACAATTTTTCATCTTCAAATTCTAATGCTGAATCTCTCACAGGTGCTGTATTCACATTCTCGGTTGGTGCAACTGTTCTAGGATCTTCAATCACTGAGTTCTTAAGAGCACTTGCACTTTCCCCAACACAAATAACCTCCGACCGATCCATCATAATCTCTTTTTCCTTTAAGTCAGGAGTCTGACCCATTATACTCTCCACTATCAATTCATTAGGGAATTTCTTTCTATAAAGTTGAAGCTCTTCCTCTAGATCTTGAATCTCTTTCTCCTTTTCCGTTAGACGGTCATTTGTTTTTTGCAGGGCTTCCATATCATACTCAGCCTGCTCTTCCATCATTCTCAGGTTCTGCAAGGCTTCCATGTGGAGTGATGCCTTCTCCTCTTGCAGTCTAGTAATCATGGCCATTGCTTGATTTACAGCAATAGTCGAGGCATTTCTTTCTTCCTCCAGCTCCTTATACAAAGTACTTAATAATTTCTTATCATGCTCAACCTGTCGCTTCAAACGGTCAACCAAACTTTCACCTTCAATTTCACTGACAATGCTTCCATCCAGAGATTCAAAACCGGACTCGTTTCTCTCAAGTGAGATCTTTCTTTGAAGTATTTGCATTCCATTAACAGTAGAAGCATCAGGTGTCTTCAATTCATCACTGTTCACAGACACTTTAGGACTCATATCAACCATCAACTGCTCAAATCCTCGAGCAGCAGATAGTTGTGACAACAAGAGTCTAAGATCTTCACTAAGTTTTGGAGAATCCTTTCCCATCCATTGCTCAGCAAGAAGTCCAGATAATTGTCTTCCTCTAGTACCAACAGCTAACTTATAAGCATCACTGAGATCCATTAAATTGGATGCCTGTGAACCAGTATCACTTGAAACAGTGTTTCTTTCAATAGCTGTTTCATTTGATGCATTTGACACATTTCCAGCTTTGCATATTTCTTCACTCTCACTCACAGATGTCTCCCCAAGTTCAATACTTCTTGCAACACCTACAAATCAAAAGCATTTGATACAGTAAAAATGGTTAAAATAGATAGTCTAACAGCACCAAGAATTGAAATAATTCAATTTTACACCATAGATATAAGTAAAATGAATAGTTCTAGAGAGGATCATCTTTGTGTTGGATATCACTGATTTATGGTCACACTCTAATACATATTTCATATCTAAAACATATCTGAAATCTGAAGCCAAATTCTTCGGTTTGGAAACCTTTACTTCACTTCAAGGAATTCTTCAGACTGCAACCTTAAATATCACAATCAGACCTTAGCAAACAATGTACAAAAATCTAGAGATGAGGCTACTTTTTGAAGCTAAAAATTACCTTATTTCATAGGAGTGGAAGATATAAAACACATTCTACATGCAACGAGAAAATTATACAAACAATATTCATATATGTAAAATCAAATGCTAAATCTTCCATTCCTTATCTGATGTGCAAACTGACAAGAGAAGAAAAAAAAAAGAACTTACTGTTCTCTTCTCGTGCTTCTGAGGGAGATTCCACTGCATTAGACAATGGCACGACATGATCAAGGGAAATATCTTTGCTTTCACTCAATACTTTGGAAGGATCATCCACACCATTTGATGATGGAAGGGCATTATTGATGGAAATAAGTTTGCACTCCTCTGATACATCAACTGAGGATTTATCTGTATTTGACGGTAGAGGGATTTCATCAAGGAAAATATGCTTGCTCTGTGATGAAACATCAGTGGGAGATTCCCTGGAGCTTGATGATAAAGGGACGGCGTGGTAAATAAGCTCATTCTCTTTCGATACATCAATAGAACTTTTCCCAGCATTTGAAGATGGAAGGACATCATCTACAGAAATAACCTTGTTATCATTTAATACATCGGTAGAAGTTTTCTCATTCTTTGCTGATGAAGCGCCATCATCAAGGGAAGTAAGCTTGCACTCTAATATAGCAACAGAAGATTTATCGGCATTTGATGATAGAAGGACCTCATCAAGTGAGCTTAGCTTTCTCATTTTGAAAACATCAAGGGGAAATTCTGTGGACTCTGATGATGGAGGGACATCAACAAGAATAAGTGTGTTCTCTTTTGATACATCAGAAGTTTTACCTGCATTTGATGATGGAGAGACATCATCCACAAACGTAAGGTTGTTCTCGTTTGATACATTGATTGAAGTTTTCTCTGCCTTTGGTGATGGAGGGACATCATTGTGGGAAATGAGTTCAGCAAGTGCAGACGGATCAGCCTTAACGTCAACTTGTTCCCAATTAAG
The DNA here is from genome assembly GCA_035590515.1 of Trichilia minutiflora. Taxonomy (NCBI): domain Eukaryota; kingdom Viridiplantae; phylum Streptophyta; class Magnoliopsida; order Sapindales; family Meliaceae; genus Trichilia; species Trichilia minutiflora. The sequence goes on along the minus strand of JAVXUL010000009.1, from coordinate 2,733,169 downwards.
TTCCTCCAATCCATGTCCAGCTGCGGTGGTAGAGGCTACCGATGTGCCAATATGTGGCTCAAAAACATCTGAATTTACCTGTGAGACTAAAGGTGAAGGCTCAGGTGCAGAAACAGGATATACCAATTCCTCTAGGCCTGAATCATGGGATAGGTTAATAATGGGAGGCTCTAGCTGTACACATTGAGCTGCAAGATCATCCTTATGATCATCAATTTCACATATTTGAGTACTTGCACCATCATCATCAGATGAAACAATTTCAGATTCACTATCAGAAGTAACCTTCAACTCTGTGTACCCTACATGAGACAGATCTAGCCCCCTACTTTTTGGATGAGTAGCCCTATATACCACTGATGGTTTTCCAGTTGTCTCCAGGACATGTTGGCTGTATTCATCATCATCTGACAAAGGCGTATCAACTACAGGAGGCTCAGAACCAGTTGATTTGCTTTTGCTCTGTATCAATGTTTGAGTAAACCTTCTTGTAATCCACTGTTCATTGCAGCAAGAACAAGGCCTTGTATGTGATTGACCACTTTTATGACTGTCAAGCAATGGATCCTCATCAATACTAAAGCCAGCATCCTCCCACAACTTACCCAACAATAACCTGTAAGTTTCGGTGTTGGACTTGTTGACCGTGGCAAATGAAAAAAGGCAATTTTCACACATTCCACGGACATCAACGAGTTTATTGTGAGCATGACCTACAACTATGGATGAGATCTCCAACTTATGATTGCTGCAGATCAAATCCCAATAATATTTTAATTTTTTGTTGCCCAAAACATGGTCAAGTCTCGAGCAGAGTAGACATGGCGTTTGCAACTCGCAATAATGGGCAAAACTGGTGATTAAGTATGAGAATATAGCATCAATGAACAACAAGAATATCAGCAACCATTCGCGAAAAGCTGATGCCAAAGCTCTGATGAAACCCTGGGAAATTTTCTGTGATTTCACAGATGAATTTTCCCTGGCAGCCATTCGCTAGAAAATTAAGTCGTCTCAGGAATGAAATATTAGATGCTTGGAACACACAGAACTGTGATCCTCTCAAAATGATATCAAATATCCAAGATCAGATCAACACAATGCTACCGATCACTGAACAAACAGAACAAATTAGAATAGAGACCAATTCAAAGAACAACCACTAAAAAAGAATACAAATTGATGTTCATATCCCCAAAACAAAAGTTAGACAAAATATTCAGACTGGACCTAGACCATTTCCCGTAGAAGTTCTAAATGATAAAAACTCTAAAACATGCTTTGAATCAAATGCCCATAAACCAAATCCCTAGATTAAAGCATGAAATCCCTAACTCATGATCCGATTTTTAATCAAATATTAACCAATAAAATTCGAACAGATGCCCTATATCAAAAAATGATAAAAGGAAAACTATAAGAACTTATTGCCTAAAGAATATCCACTGGCTTGATATCCATCAGGCATCCCAAATCAGAGGAACGCATATCAAATTTATTTAAGAATAACATAATTCTCTTACATGTCAATTCCCAGCTAACATATAAAAAAAAGCTAATCAAATAATACTCAAATTAAAAAGATTTTTAACAAAAATTTGCTCCAGATCAACATCCATCGCACACTTGCATATGGAAAAACAAACAATAAATTAAAAAATTATTAAAAGATTCAACTTGAAGCCAAAAACAAACAAACACACACACACAAAGACCAAGCTCATTACAGAAATTCAAAACACCTAAAGCTCAGATAAAATATGATAAACCAACAGCCATAAGATGACAAAAGAGAGACATATTGCTCATACAGAATCAATATCTCTACAAAATCCAACAAAAATCTAAAGAAGGCTTCATCACAAACTCAATTCTACACAGAACCAAGAAGGATCATAACTCAATTCAATTCAAATCATCATTAGAGAAGGATGACAAATCACATCATAATCGAAAAACAATTCAAACAATGAAATTCAAAAATAAAATAGAAGATAAAACTGACCTGTTCGTGAAAGACAAACCCAGGATAGAAAAGAGGCTGAAAATTCAGAACCCGACCATGAAATTAAAGCTTACTTATCTTGAAATCGAAGACAAAACAACAGAGCCGACGTACTGGATGCCAAAGAGAGAGAGATTCGACGAACAAAAACAAATGTTTAAACCTTTTATTTGTTTTTGTTATATATGTGTACCATTCCAACGAGAGTGCACGTAGTTTTCACTTTATGGAAAACAAATGGAAATACCCGCCGACAGACAAAAGCCAAAAAGTCGGCTGCTGATAAAAGAAAACAACTACCGAAAGTTGACGGACTCCCAGAAAAACAAAAGCAGATTACTTTGGAGGAGAAAACTTTCCCTTCTGTCAACTGCAACGATTCCAGTTAACATGAACTGGCAAAGGATTTGTATTTTTATTTTCTAAAAAAAATATTTTTAATGAAAAGTATAAAGGTATTAGTAATTTATTATTAAAATTATGAACTTCTACGATTTGGACATAAAGAGATATCATATCAGATAAGTAATGCTGGTTAAAAGTTTTCAGGTGGTTGAAACTGTCAAATCATCCACCAACCAATTTAACCAGGCGCTGACGTCATCACATTTACAAATCTCTATTGACCGTTATTTAAAACAACACCAGGTCAATTCATTTTCATTGGTCGGCACCGTAATACTCTATTGCCAAATGATTATTTTCATTGGTCGGTGCCTCAATTTCGTCACCTACAAATCTTCCTTGGCTATAAAAAAACAAAACCGTCGTCTGCGGCAAAATATTCACCAATTGAACAAATTTATACGTCCATGATTAGTTTGGATTTGGATTTAGAACGACTGAGAACGACGTCATCATTCATTAGTTCTTATTCCCAGGATTAGTGTGAAACCCAATTGTTTTTTTTTTTCGTGTTAAATTGATATTCGATCCTATTTAAATCACATCTAAAAATTTTAGTTTTTAAATCAAATCTAAAAATTTTAGTTTATATTTGATTCGGTTTAAATAGAGAATCGAAAAATCGATCCCTATTTAAATCAAATCATTTAAATTAGGTATTGATTTTATTTTTTTTAAAATTAAAAATAAAATTAAAAAATTTATAATTCTTATAATTTGATTTTTTTTTGTAAATTTTAAAAATCTTATATTTTAATCCAAAAAATTTTAAAAACTACCAAATTAACTTTGAAATATGAATAATCATACAAAATAAATAAATATTCAAATTTAAATAATAATTAATTAAATTTTTAATAATTAAATAATAAATTCATCCTCATAAATATAAATAAATCTAAAATTAAATAATTAATATACTTTTTAATTTTAAACAACCAAACAAAAAATACATACATACATACATACATACATACATATATATATATATATATATATATATATCAAATTTATTTGTATACACTTCATGCTCAATTTGTTTTCAAACATTTAAAGTATCATTACAAATAACAAAAATTTATAAATTAAAAAATAATTTTCATAATAAAATTATATAAACAAAAGAAATTAAGAACCAATCTAAATAATAATTAATTAAATATCTCATTGTCTTCAAAATTTTAAAATATCATTATAAATTAAAAAAATAATTTTTATAATATAATTATACAAACAAAAGAAATTAAATATATAAATTTTTATTGAAAAAAGAATCATATCTTAAAAACGTTAAATTAAATATAAATATTTTGATTTCAATGTTAACTTAAGAAAATAAACTCATTAACTATTTAAATAACTAAAAATATATTCAATATTTAGTCTTAAAAAATCAATTTTTTCTTCTCTTGCATGACATAAAATATTTAGCTTGTAGGGCATGTTTTATTTTTTCTTTTGAATTTAATTATTTTAAGTAATTAAATATATTTATTTTTTTAACTTAATGATATTTTTAAGGTTTTTTTTGTGTAAAAAATTATTTTTTTTTATATTTTGCTAAATATAAGAAGTATAAATAATTTTAGTAAATTTCTTCTTAAAAATATTTGTCACACCCCAACCCGTGGGGCCCACCTGTGACAGACGCTACAGACCTCCAGGGTGCACTCAATCACATAGAATACCCCCTGTAGGCCTGTAAAACATTCACAAAAAAATCTAATTTCTAAAAACACTTCCAACAAATCAATCAATCTGACACCCAAACTCCGAATGTATATATATATGATCATAAACATATCAAAATATATTCAGAACACATAGCATAGATAAAACATTCAACCTGAATAAAATTCATGGAGTCAATACGCTCCAAAACAAATATCAAATGTTTAATACAAATCAGTTTCTTGTTCGTAAAACATCCATAATCAAATAAAAACACAATAACTACCAGTAGACTAAGAACTCTATCAGGTGAGTCAATCTGGCTATACCTGAGCCTTCAACACGAAGCAATCACCACCACTGGATCTCGGACCTAGTGCGCACCCTGAAACTGAGAAGTGAGGGAGGTGAGTATACGGAAATATACTCAGTGAGTGAACCATAAAATCAAACTCATAATTCAATTAACGTAATCATGCACACTTTTAAATCAAGATTCTAAATCATATCATAAAATCATTGGGCTAGCTCT
>JAVXUL010000009.1:2711884-2726314 GCA_035590515.1 Trichilia minutiflora | reverse complement strand
GTGCATGCTTTGGAGGCAAAGGGGAAAGCTCCTTGCTTGTTCCAAGCAAAGCCCTAGAGGTATATTTGATGCTTTGAGTGTTTAAATTGTTTAAACCTATGAAAAAATTTAAATTCAATGTATAGGCAACCATTAATGATCCTAGGATGTTAGAATGGTTCTAACAACTTTCAGATTTTAGGGTTAAAAATTCAGTTCTTTCTCAAAGGCTTATATTCTATACTACATACCTTCTTCCAAAAATGAATTCAAGTTATCACACCCTCTCGCGTATTATCTATACACTTCTTTATGCATGGTAACTTATGAGAGTTTTACTACTAACCCATAATACTAAGGGATGGGTTTTACAGTAAAAATATAAAATTATCGATATGCCATTAGGATCTAGACACGGGGCTTATAGTAAATCCCGTAATTTTAACTTAAGGGTATTATTGTCTCTTTTTAAAATGTATGTTTAAGAGTTACTACTAGTTGAATAAGCTCGTATAAATGTTTAATAAGTGTTTAATAAAGTTTTGGATAAGTTTTGGTTAAATTTTAGAAAAATTATTTTAGTTCTCCACCTACGCACCCAAAATTTAAATGTAAATTTTTAATGATTGAAAAATTCAATTGATAAATCATTTATTTCTATTGAAAGCGAATAGGATAAAGATTCTACAGAATTAAATTTGAGTCAAATCTAAGGTCATATAAGAGAGAATCAAAGTTGATAATAAGTCAGATCACTGTTAGATTTTATAAGGATTTCTTGGATGGATATCAAAATTTTCGAGTTCAATTGTCATTGATCGAGATGGAGTTTGGATGCTCGGTTTATTTTTAATGAAAGAAGAAAGAAATATAAGTGTATAGAAAGAACAAAAGTAAAATCGAACTTTAGATAAAGAAAAAAACATCGTCGAAAGTGAGGAACCTAAACGATAGTTTTTAAAAAAATGATTGTGGTTGAGAAACCTAAATGAAATTTGCCGTCTAGAAACCTTTCACAAAGGTTTTGAAACACGGGGCCAGATTTTTTCTATTTTAAGCAAATTATTGATACTTTTGCCAAATATATCGATATCATTATCCATTTTATCAAACGTATTAATACCTTTATTAAATGTATTGGTACATTTGCCTGTTTTTTCAACTGGATTGATACTTTTATCCATTATTCAAGATGTATCGATACCTTGACGAAAAATCATGCTAGAAACGATTTTTAAAGTAGAAAAAGATTATCTTGTTCATTTTTCATGCTTTCTCATCTATTTTTTTCTTGATTTCAAAGCTAAACTAATATTTTCCCAATTCTTATGCATATTATAGTAAGAATGGGAGTTAAATCCCACATTCTTCATGGTTTTCATTCTTTTTCATCTTAGTATCCCATCGTACAAACCCAAATCCTTTATCCTCTAATTTTTTCAATTCTTTACCGAATAAAGCCCTATTTTTTTTATTATAAAACACTAACACCACACACTTTCCACAACCTACAAGTTTTATTTTATCAATTAGGCAAAAAAATCAATTAGAAGAATGAGAAAGGGGAGTTTAACTACTGTTTATGTTTTTAGGATTTTTTCAAATTGAAGTCATCAAAATTTTCTAGAGTCGAACTTAACTTTTTTAGTAAGTTTGTGAATAATTTATAGCTTTAATTTCGTGGTTGATCAAAGGATTAAAATGTTAGGATTTATTATTTTTTATTAAATTGATTTATGTTTATAAAAATTCGAGTTTCACTATATTATCTAGAGTGTAGAGCTTGTATATACACGTTTAAATTATTGGTATTACGAAATTAGAAAGTTAGGTATAAATAACAGTGAACTTGGTTACTGCAAGCATACATTTTACTGTATAATCCATGATTTGATATAATTTCGATAAAATATAATAGAATTAAGATAATTGAGTAGAATAAAAGAATCGATTATGAGTTTATAAAGGAATCGGATATGGTTTGGATGAAAAATTAATAAAATAATAATATTTAGTTTGATATCAAATAGGACATTTTCATGTATTATACGTGCATAATTTATTGATTTCATGAGATTTGACTAATGATTTTGCATATGTATCATCATTTTAGATGTGGGTGACTTAATTAGAGGATCGTCGTTATGAGAAAATCATCTAAAGACCAAATCTTGCAGTAGTAAATAAATGTTTTCTATCCTTTTTTCTCATTTTTTAAATTATTTATATTTTATGCTTTATGGCATTAGATCATAAGGTATGATTATGTTGAAGAGACAACGGATTGTATTAGTTGTGTGAAGATTGGGATGGTCCCTTGTTTATAGTAGTTTTATTTTAAATGATGATTTTGATAATATATTTGTTTATATATGTGATTGTGACATCTTTTCCATACGTTATGATTTAGGTCAGGAGGCCGAATATGAGATTGTTTTATCTTTTTGATAAGCATGATTTTGTTGATGATTTTCTCTCATTGATTTGTTGATTTGGCCTTACATGCCATAATGATGTTGATTTGGCTTTATGTGCCACGATTTTGTTGGTTTGACTTTATATGCCACTTATATATAAATTTTAGACTATGTGGACCATGCGGTTGATTTCTTTGAGGGTAAAGATTGGTCATACAGCTTGAAATAGAATGGGTGAAATCCAATAGACCTAGGAATGAGGATTGATCATATAGTTTAAAATAAAATGGGTGGGATATAATACTCCTATAATACATAACATGTTATTATATAGATATATGTATATACCTTTACTAGTTGTAAATCATCCATACAACTTAAACTATAGTGAATAAGATCCTAGAGACTGAGAGAGGCCTTGATATTTCAATTCATAATGATACCTCAGTCGTATTTCGTTATACCACATTTATTTTATAATCGAGTTGCCTCTTCTAATGAGTATTTGAATGCCAAAAAGGTTTCTTGAAAAGTTCTTATATATTATTTTGTTTACTATCTACTCACTGAGTATTTTTCAATACTCACCCCTCTTTTCTTCACATATAAGGATAGTGCATTTAAATGACAGGTAAAATAGTATTGGTCAAAGTTTTCTTGTGATTCAGGTACTCAGCTTATATGATTGTATGCTTGGTCTATTGAAACATTTGAATTAGATAAATTTGATAATTATTGAATGATTTTATATATTTTGTTTTACTATCGAGTATGTATTCATGATAATTTTATTTTAATTTGAGTTGTATTAAAATTAGACGATAATTTGTATTTAATTTCAGTATTGTAATAGATTTGAAATATTTTGAATTATTTTGAATTTTGATATAAATGAAAAATTGATTGGAAACAAACTTTTATTAATACCTTGCATATTATTAAGATGTATTTTAATTAATAGAATGTATTTTTTGTATTCACAATGATTGTCATATAGACTCTGATTCATAAGGTTGGAATGTGACAAAGAATCACTCTTCTGATAACCTCCTCATGAGTAGACACCCGAACTAATTCGTCTGTACCTATAAATCAATAGATATATAATATTTAACAATCATTTCTCATAAAAACAATATGCTATGCATGAATTATGTATATAAATATGCAATTCAATATTTATATCCCGAATTTATTACAATTCAAATCAATTCGGTATCTAAATTACTATTTTATAGATTTTATGCTCAATTAAGTCTAATTTTTTACAATTCTCTATTCCTTGCATATATTTCAACCAAAATATGATTGAATCTAACTCAATTCGTCGAAATTAAATAATAATTATCGAATACACAATAAAACCTCTTATTGTTCATTTATACCCAAATGATCAAATCCAAAATTCTAAAATTTAATTATAGCTATACATACTTTACGCTGTAAATAATCCAATTTAAGTTGAGATTATATGATTAAAACTAAATTTTTGGGATGAACAGTAAATCCTAATTATTAAATTCATCAAATTATGCTCATTATTGAGTCAAATCAAAGAAATAAGTTGAATTATATATTTACCTAAGCTCAGAGATGGTTATTAAACCTCAAATGACTTATTTTTAACACTTAGTTACTATTTACCCAAAGTTCTTTCCTTCGATTTCTTCTAAATTCACAAGCAAAACTCTGATTAAACTGAAGTCCTAAGTGGTGGTGTTGATTTCCAAAGAAATCCAAAAAAAAATCACAAAGATTGATGATGATTTAAGTGAAAAATGGTTAAATCTAAAAATGAAAGAGAAAATAAGAATAGATGAAAGAGGAAGAGGAAGAAAAATGAGGTAGAAATTGGATCTTATAATAATATATAGGCAGTCATGAAGTTATAAAAATCTCATCAAATTCTATCTAAAACATACCAAAATATTGATACTTGGCCTCCTATATTGATATTTACTGTTAATAGTATCGATAGTTAATCGTTTCTACCAAAAGTATTGACACTTGATTCTAGGTATCGATACTTGCTTCCCATATATCGATACATGCCTCAATATATTAATACTTACTCTATTTCTACTACCAACACCACAATTTCTAAAATTCATATCTTATAATATAGATAACTTCACAGGACCCATGATATATTAACAAAAAGTTTTTTTCAATTTACACAACATAAAAATAAACTAACATCTATTTAGAATAAATTTTGAAACTAAAATTTTAATTTTTTTATCGTCATGGAGTCATTTAACATTACCTACTTTGTCTATTTCAACATTGATTTCTCTCTCATTCGACATTCGATTTCACTCTAGTTTTTTTTTCTAGAGCATCTCTAAGTTTACTTTCAGTAAAAAAAGTTGTTCACTAATTGGATTTTTCTATTAACAGAAATTTAAATTTAAAGCTTAAATGTCACATCCAGTCCAATGTTTGTCAACGATATTGTCCGCTTTAACCCAACCCTTGGGGTCTCAAGATTTTGTTATTAGAATGGGTTATCACGAGGACTTACCACGAGGTCACCCATCTTGGTACTGCTCTCATCAAAGCACGCTTAACTACGTAATTCTTGGGAATAAACCACCACCCATCCCAAAAAATCTCGTTAATAACTTGATTCCAACTCTATATATATAGTCCAGTAACTTTCTCTCCTATTCTAATGTGGGATTCAGTTCATTCATGTCCCCTGTCATCCTAGAAACCTGTTAGAAGTCACTCCTTACTCAGGCTCCCTCGCTCCGACACCACTTCCCGCACCCTCATCGAATCAAGATGTTACATTAAGTGTACAGATTGATACTTTTATGAAAAAATTTTCAAATTCATTTATTTCTATCTAAATCTTTTTAAATCACTCAAATAAGCTCCATACGGTCTAAATTTTTCAATATTAAGTATCTGAACGTATATTTTATCAAAAATAACAAAAATACCCTTAGAAGGTTAAAATAACCAAAATGTCACTAAGTAAAAAATATGAAGTTTACGTGCAAACATCATAAAACTCAAAATAATACTGGTTGTTTGGTAAAAAGCCTTTAATACTTAAATGAATGAGTGATAAGACAGTGACAAGTAAGAAAGAAAAACAAAAGAAGTTAAGCAAAAAGAATTGTTTCTATATTACCAATTAGATTTATGTGAGAGTAAGAGATGAAGGAGATGATAAATAGTGATTACCAAGGATAATAAGTGTTAAATCCTTCTTTACTAGACTTGGTACCCTATTAAGAGAATGACTATATATCTTGCAAGCTTTTTCAACATGGTTCTCAAAGAATGAGACAAATAGATGACTTGTTGTAAGAGATTAGTATATGCTATAAGGTGACTTGTTGTAGGAGGTTGGTGTATATTATAAGATTTTGTTGACTGCCAAACCATCATTGCATTATCCCTCTACTATTTTGATAGCTTACACATAAAGAATTTTTTGATGAATATTTTAGTCATGTAAAACATTGATAAAAGACACAATTGCAATACATAACATGTCTTATACTATCATACTTTTTAATATTGTCAATTTATAGTTGCCAAAAATAAGTTAAGAATAGAGATTTTCTATTAAATGAGAAAAATTTTAAGGTCCTACTCAAATGTGTACCTAAGCATTATTGAAAGTTTTGTCCCAAAAGATAATGTATAATATCCTTGATGCCGAGTTAAGGTTGGTGACATTAACAAGGCTCTAATCTTGAAAACATAATACTTAAGTGAAATTTAATACTTAATCATATAATAGGTATAATGATATAGTTAGGGACGTGACAGGACCAGTGCTTGCTTTCATTAATTAAAAATAGTTTTATAATAATGTTTTAATTCTCAAATCATAGTTTTTGATTAATTATTCTGATCATTTGACTAATTTTTTTGATTAGATGGCCATGATCCTGTTTTTATCATTCAGTAATAACTAGTTTTTTCTCCAACACTATACAAAAGGTATCTAATAATATCAAATAATACTATTCTTTGAATAAAAATATTGCCATGCAAATTTTTATATTTCAACTTTATAAGATTATTAAAATGTGAATAAGTTCAAAATTAACATTATATTATTAAGCAAATTATTAATGTTACTCATTCTAAAATTTTATCCTAAGAATATATTTAAAATAAAATAGTATAAATAATAAAAATTTAATAAATAATTTTAAAAATTATAAACATTTATTATCAACTCATATGTTATTTTGGTTCATTTTGGGATGGAAAATTAGAGTGAGAACATTATTATTTGATTTATCATTGTTTATTTATAAAATTTTGTGCTTTTTTTTTTTTTACAAAACTAAATTAGGCTCATTATCAATCAACTAAGTTTTACTTCTTCTTTTTTTTTATATATTTATAAGAAAAAGGCCAAAACAGTAAATCCAAAATACCGACCGGGCAAAAGACCCCTAATCCATTCTTATGACCTAAATACCCTTTTTTTTTTTTGTTTCTCACAAACGGCGCAAAAGCTTCGTTCTTGTATTTCCTTTCTCATCCCTCGTCACTCTCCCTCTTCTGCCCCTCTAATTCTCGATTACCAATCCCACCCCTTCCCCCCATAGATTGCCCTTTCTCGGCCAAATTTCCCTCTTTCAATTTACCCGCCAAACCTTTATCTCTCCCCCTTTCAAATTTGTCTACCGTATTGCCCTTCTTCACTGCAAATCTGCTGAAACCCTAATTCTCTATTTTCTCGCTATTTCCCGCTCCAGTTCGTTGTTGCTGCTCGGTTTTGTTCAATACCCAGTTCATTTCCATTTTTGTTTGGTCTGTTTGGAGTGTGTTTTTCGGGGGATGTGATTTGTGGCTCGCGATGGGGTTTCTTTAAATTCAGGTAATTTTTGTTTTGACTGTCGCTGTTAAGAGTGTTTGTTTGCAGTGCGTTTAGGTTAGTTTGTGTTATATTTCATGCTTGGGTTCTCTATTGAATTTTATGATGGTTTTGATTGACGGATATGGTTTGGTTGTTCGATTAGCGTAGCCCAATAATTTTTTTTTTCTGCGTGTGTTATGTAGGAGCTGGGCTTTAGTGGATGAGAGTATTTAAGGTTCAGATTATGAGGGTATCCACTGCTTTTGTTTGGCAGCTTGATTTTGGCTTTAATGGATGTTTTTACTATATTTTATTCTTTATTCTGGTTAAAATATTTAGAGTCGTGGAAGTTAATAAATGTTTTCTGATTTCACACATCTGATAATTCAAAGATTAGCATCTTATGCGAACTGTTAACTTTTCCATGTTCTAACATATGTTTTAGGATTATCGGAGGGAAGTTGAGTGAGGATGTGCAGTGTTTATGTCGACAATTGTAGAGTTGCTAGCAAGTCGTGACTAAAATCAGTAAAACAGCGTTAATAATTATAACAATAGTGATGAGAGTTGGAAATCTGGATTTGCTTTTGTTTTGACTTGTCATGGTTGGATAGTTTTGTCCTATTTGAATTTTTCTTTTGTATCGAGGGCACAGTTGCCTTTGTTTTGGGAAAAAATAAATGTTTGGTTTGAGTATCTGAGGTTATTTTGAAATAAATTTATGGCTTTTGATTTAACATTAGTATTTTCTTAATAAAATTTCAGGCATATGCTGTTTGACTTGAAAAGCATTGTTTTTTATTATCACTGCAAATCTAGTTGCTTTCTGAGAGCTTAGTTGGCATTGGTGATATATTGTGATTGATTTCTTCGATGGCGAACCACGATTTGATTCTTGGACAACATCATAATTTAGCTATGGGGCAGAATCAACAGTTGGTGCTAGGCCATAATCATAACTTGGGTCTGGGCCAGAACCACAGTATGGAATTGGGACAAACCCATGAGCATCATATGGGTTTGGGACAGCAAAACCATGAACTGGGTCTAGGACATCCTCATGACCATGACTTGGGTTTAGGACAAAACCATGATCAAGAAGGGGATGATGGTCATGGTTATGGACATGAGAACGAGTTAGCTATGGATCGGAAACCTGAACATGGCAACCATGAGTTGGGTCTTACTTCTGAAAGCCATGAATTAGCTTTGTCAGATAACAATGAATTGCCTGTCTCAGGAAACCAAGAACTTGATGAGAATCTTGAATTAGCAGTGGATGAGCACCAGGAATTGTCAATTGTTCCTACCGATGATATTAGTGTCCATCATTCCCAGCTTGTGGTTGGTGGCACTTCTGTAATACAGGCTCGTACTGTTTCTCCAAATTCTGCTTTTGAGGTGGCTGTGGGGCAAGAGTTCCCAGATGTTAAGAGCTGCCGCAGGGCATTGAGGGATACAGCCATTGCCCTACACTTTGAAATTCAGACCATAAAGTCTGACAAGACTCGGTTTACTGCCAAATGTGCAAGTGAGGGATGCCCCTGGCGAATACATGCGGCAAAGCTCCCAGGTGTTCCAACTTTTACAATCAGGACCATTCAAGAGAACCATACATGTGGAGGAATTTATCATCTTGGTCATCAGCAAGCCTCCGTTCAGTGGGTTGCAAATTCTGTGGAGCAACGGCTCAGGGAGAACCCTAATTACAGGCCAAAGGAGATACTGGAAGAGATTCATCGGGTTCATGGTATTACCTTATCTTACAAACAAGCCTGGCGAGGCAAGGAGCGCATTATGGCTGCCATGCGTGGGTCCTTTGAAGAAGGGTATCGCTTGCTTCCTCAATATTGTGAACAGGTTAAACGAACAAACCCAGGGAGTATTGCATCTGTTTATGGAAACCCAGCAGATAATTGTTTTCAGCGTCTCTTTATATCATTCCAGGCATCGATTTATGGTTTTCTGAATGCTTGTCGGCCTCTCCTTGGGCTTGATAGGACATTTTTGAAAAGCAAATACCTTGGTACTTTGCTTCTTGCCACTGGTTTTGATGGGGATGGCGCTCTGTTTCCTTTGGCATTTGGTGTTGTTGATGAGGAGAATGATGATAACTGGATGTGGTTTCTTTCTGAACTGCATAATCTGCTTGAGATTAATACAGAAAACATGCCAAGGCTTACAATTTTGTCAGACAGGCAGAAAGGTATTGTAGATGGGGTAGAAGCAAACTTTCCAACAGCTTTTCATGGGTTTTGCATGCGTCATTTGAGCGAAAACTTTCGGAAGGAGTTCAATAACACAATTCTTGTCAACCTCTTGTGGGAAGCTGCTCATGCTTTGACTGTAATTGAATTTGAAGCAAAAATTTTGGAGATTGAGGAGATATCCCAAGATGCTGCTTACTGGATTCGACGAATTCCCCCTAGGTTGTGGGCCACAGCTTATTTTGAAGGAACACGATTTGGTCATTTGACAGCTAATATAGTTGAATCGTTAAATTCTTGGATTCTAGAAGCCTCTGGTCTTCCTATTATACAGATGATGGAATGCATTAGGAGGCAGCTCATGACTTGGTTCAATGAACGTCGAGAGACCAGCATGCAGTGGACATCAATACTCGTTCCTTCTGCTGAGAGGCGTGTTGCAGAAGCTCTAGACCGTGCGCGCACTTACCAGGTGCTTCGTGCTAATGAAGCTGAATTCGAAGTCATATCTCATGAAGGAACAAACATTGTGGACATTCGAAATCGATGCTGTCTTTGTCGGGGCTGGCAACTGTATGGTTTGCCTTGTGCTCATGCAGTGGCTGCTCTTCTTTCTTGCAGGCAGAATGTTCATCGGTTTACTGAGAGTTGTTTCACTGTAGCAACATATAGAAAGACATATTCACAAACCATTCATCCCATTCCAGATAAAAGTCTTTGGAAAGAGTTGTCTGAGGGTGATCCAAATATAGGCAAAGCTGTTGAAGTTGTTATTCACCCACCTAAATCACTCCGACCTCCTGGTCGACCACGAAAGAAGCGAGTTCGAGCAGAAGATAGAGGACGTGTAAAGCGAGTTGTGCATTGTAGTCGTTGCAATCAGACAGGTCACTTTAGAACAACATGTGCTGCTCCCATTTGAGTTTATGACGACTATTGATAGTTTAGAGTTGTAAAAGCTGGATAAGCCCCTTTTGGTCAAAAAGATTCTTCTTTTGTTATTATTGCTCTGTAGTTATTAGTAGATTTCTGGTAAATGCTTAACTTATATGCTGCAACGACAATATTATTGTGATTTAGGTTCCTTATCCCGTATGACTGCTTAGTTCAATAATGCCGTGTTATGGATAATGGCATTCATGGTTGTAGCGTTGAATATATAAATAGTTATTTCTGTGGTTTTGCAATTTCTTGCTATAATTTAGCCAAGTGTATTAATATTAATGTTTTGCTTGCTTCTCAAGTCTGGCTGTGTGTGTGTTTCCCAGTCAATGTCCTGAACCAAAAAGGTAAGATGGTTTTAGTCAATTCTTCATATCATCGGTAAATGCTTACCATCACTAATTATGGTAGGCCAGAAAAATACTTGAATTTTGAAAGAATCAAACGTCAACTGTGGTACAATTTTCAATTTTATCTTTTCTGGGCACATGCATATGTGATTCTAGTAGAATTCTATGGTTTTGAAGCTTAATGTTCTCACTTTTCCTTTAAAATCATGGACTGTTACTTCTAAGGTCAGAATGGTTTTAGCACTGGCTTTTGTCTGTGAAGACAGCAGTTATCATAGCCATCCACAATATTGACTGCATGCTAAATGCCAAGACTGTTACAGGAAGTAGCAAAGTGCTCCCAATTTCTTCCCAACAGATCACAGCCAGCACAGAAATCATTTTGTTGCAGTTCATCATATGACTTCACTGGGTGACTTTATACTTTTCCGTTACTTTTCTAAATGCTGACGAACTGCATGGCGTTCATAATCGTAGATAGGGTGAATGGTCATCCAAGAAGCAGTCAAGGCTAATTTTGGTTGTTCCACCACTAAAGCCTTTCTTGCTGCCGTAGTTTTGGCGTTCAGAAGAACAAAGTTTGGTTGAGGGGGAGCTACTCTTCACATAGAAGAAGCGAAATTTCCTTGCAGAATGCCCTGTTTCTCCTCTTTGGCCAATCATGTGAATGACCATGTCATCGCCAACATACAATACCTAATCATAAGAATTTTTATTGAAAGGTACGTTATCTTAGGAGTATTAAAACTCGCGAGCGATGCAGAATTAGCTTTTGAAAGAATCAAAATAGGGGGAAAACTTAAGATTGAAAGAGTCAAAGAAAGCTGACCATGATGATAGTAGTGTCCCTTCCACCTCTCCGTACGGATGCGATATCCAGGATTGAGCATTTCCCGGCTCATAGCTCTGCACGTTTGTTCTCCCATCTCTTTCAATCTTTTGTTTTGGTTATGTACTTTCGAAAGCATAGTTCCAAATTTATAGAAAAATTTCGTACAAGTGCTATGAAATTTCAAGGGGCTGTCATTTCAACTTCTCCCTGATAATTTTAATAACTTGTGTTGAAGCAGAGAAATTCAAACATATGAAATCCGAAATTAAGATTTAGTACATGAAATAACGTCGAGCATTGTGAATCATCGAAAAGGACGTGGCCATCTGGATTAAACCAAAGAAATTGGCCTACCACAGGATTTCCAACTAAGCAAGATAATGCAATTATTATTCCCACGATTCGTTTAAAATTAAGATATTAATGGACTTCGTTCAGATCTCCATCATGTTTAGCCAAAGGCTAGGTTACAACAGATTCGCTATGCAACACTGAGAATTGGCAGGTAAAGCTAGGCTAAATTCTTTGCAATTTCTCACACTGCAACTTCAACACATCACATTTTAAAAAAAAAAATTACTTCAACTTCCAACCAACAAAACAAAAATTAATTGCACGAAACAGCAATTACACAGCATACAGGCAACTTAACCCATTAAAAGTATGGTCACCATTATCATGATCATTCTATTCACTAAGAAAATTGTAATGCTGGGAGAACATGGGAACAAGAAACAACCACCCAGAGTCCGACCAAGAACAAATGATATTCTATGGCTTAACCCTATGGCTAGCCTAATGCAGGCAGAAAATCTACCACGTGGAGTTGGCCCTAACACAGAATTTAACAATTGACAGCAAGCACAGAGTACAAGATCCTCGTACTTCTTAAACAAAAACTTCAGTAATATACCAGCTAAATTTTCTAAAATCTTTAGTCTCAATTATGAAAAAAGAACTCAAGACTGCCCAGCTTAGTACCCATAGTTTGAGCCATAGACAGAACCATACCCTCCAGCATGGCCTGGATTGGAGGGGGGAGATCCATACATGGAACCATGAGTTGCATAAGGATTATAACCTTGGTCTGTAGATCCACCCATCTGTGCCTGAGCTGGAGCAGCAGCTTCAGCCATGAAATTCTGCTATTAAAAAAACAAGTTCTATCAGCATATAATTCAATAGAGTGCAAAAAGAATGTTCCGAAAGCTGAAAGGAAATTAGAATTATGGCGAATGTGTAATGGATTCCAAAATGACAAGCATATATGAGACACAAAACTACATACTACACAGGAACAATGTTAAGTAAAGAACACAAAAAAGACGATTATCTGGTTCATAGAATGGAAATAGTAAAATTAGCTCAAATCCGAGACAAGGAAAATTGCCTGAATTAGCTGCTGAGCAGTTTGGACTTGTGAAGCTGTTCCACTGATTTCGACTGTCATCTCACCAGGAACACCTCTGGTCTCTTGTATAGTTATGGTTGCCCCACTAGAGCGGCGAATATAGCTTATACTTGCACCAGCTGTCCCGATAACTGCATCAGCATAAGAGAGTGGAATTTGCATTTGTTGAGTGACCTGAATAAACACATAAACACCACCATTCAGAAGTCTGAAAATATTTTTTAAAAAAAAAAGGTCTATAGGGGATGGCCCAAGATATGAGTACATAAATAGCAAATGTAGACAAAGAGACCCAACAATTACTCTAACTACATCTGACACTTCATCGGCAGCAGCCATTTTTCCATGAAATGTACATTATACACAACAAGCTTTTTCTTTGGGCTGGCCCAACATTTGAATGCATAAATAGCATATGCAAACAAAGAGAGGCCAACAATTAGTCTAATTATATCCAACACTTCATCGGCAGCAGCCATTTTTCCATGACATGCACATTATATACAACAGACCCAGAAATAAACATTCTAAAAAGGCATATGATGATCATTATAACCACATGCATTTAGATTAATACAGAGTCCAGCAAAAGAAGATGCTAAAATATATTATAAACAAATAACATATACACCAACATCATATTCTTTATTTGCAGTACCAAATTTTGCAATAACTAGCATGGTATGGACATTCCCAAGGTGGTCACAAGTAGCAAAGGTGCCACATTTTATGACTAAAAGAGGCCACAAGTTCCAAGACGTAATATAAAAGTGATGAAAGAAGGCCAAGCTTTCCCTGTACTAAAAAGGAATCCAAAGTCTACTTAGTGAGTGGGTTATTCTTGGTGACAACAAGAACAAAAGTTAAGACAGAAAGATTCCATAGATTTATTGTCCAATGTTTATAAAAAAAACAAAAACACAAAAAGTAACCTGTGTTATCATGGATGGTGCTGACTGGGCATTTGAGGATGTATGGACACTCATGGGGGCTTCTCTTCCATAAGCAGATATTCCCTGATGAGGCTGTTTCTCGATAGGAAGAGGTATGTCAGCAGGAGGATAGTAGTTGTCAGTTTGACGAGGTGGTGGCATGTACGGAGGATTATGTCCAAAACCAGGGCCCCCAGTAGCATTTGGAGGAAGACCCTGAGGTGGACCCCAGGACTGAGGAGGTGGCATGTGCTCCATTTGAGGATTCGGCATTTGCATCTGGTCCAAGACAATTGCAACTCAGTATGATGCTGCTCATGATAAAGTGAGTATTGTTAATTACTGTAAAACAGTTATTGAAAAGCATACTTACATGCATTTCAAATAGCGGTATTATACTGCGGTCAACCAAAAACTTCCTAAGATGAGATGCAATTAGCTCCACGGCCTTGTGCACACCAGATGGATCTCCTACCACTTCAACAACCCTATCATCTTGAAGAGCAAAGACTGGTAGGTCTTCTGC
>JAVXUL010000009.1:2675060-2691694 GCA_035590515.1 Trichilia minutiflora | reverse complement strand
TTATTTTATTATTAAAATATTTATGATAAATCCCCTATAATTTGAGAAAGTAACAAAATATTATATTTCAATAAAAATAAGAGATTTCAATTTTTATCATAAAAGTCTTTAAAAGTTTAAAATTATTCAATTAAGATATGATATATTTATTTATATTAAATAATACCTACTCAAATCGATATATTATTGAATTATTTTTATAAATATACTCTTTATGATTATATGAAATCAATAAATTATTAAATTATTTTTTAAAATATAAAAATATTTTTAAATTTTTAGTGTTTATTTTTATTAATTTATTTTTAATTATTAATTATAATTTATCTCATCTAATTTTTTTATTCAAATATAGTATATTTAATCATTTAAATCAAACTGATTTCATAATTTATAATTTGTTCATAATTTATAATATTTTAAAATTAAATTTATCAATTTAAACTTTATAAATTATATTCTAAAATATTTGAATTAAATTCGTTAAATATATAAAACGATTATAATACTTTATATTATAAAAATTTAATTTATAATTTTATATTTATAAATACTTTTAAAATAAATTTATCAAATACTAATTTAAAAGTAAAGGCCATCGTTAAATATTGTATAAAATATTTATATATTAAAAGAATATATATGTCATAAGGCAAATGATACATGATAAATTTTTTTTAAGACTATACAATATAGTTACTATAAAAATTTACTGTTTACTTACTCTTTATGTAATAACAAAGAATACAAAATTTTGATAAGTATTAATTTAATAAAATTAAAGTAAAAAATTATAAAATAATAACAAAAATATTTTAAATTTTGATTTCAACTTGTTATAAATTATTAAATATATTATATTTAGATAAAAAATTAGATGAGACAAATTATAATTAAAATTAGTAATTAAAAAAAACAAATACGAATAAACACTGAAAATCTAAAAATAATTTTATATTTTAAAAAATAATTCAATACTTTATTTTAATAAATTTTTAATTTCATATAATCTTAAAGATTATATTTAAATAATAATTAAATAACTTATCAATTTAAATAAAAATTATTTAATATAAATAAATATATCATATCTTAATTTAATAAATTTAAAAATTTAAAAACTTATATGATAAAAACTGATTTTCTTTTTTTTATTAAGAGGGTTATTTATTTTTTAAATTATAAAAAATATTCTAATAAAAAGTAAGTGATATTTTTAAAAATTATGAAAAATATTTGTCTTTCTCTCAACTGATAAATACTATATGTGAGTATTTTGTTTATTATTATTTTTTTCTCTCTTTATATATATCTTTGCGTTAATTGAAAAAAGAAAAAAAAAGTCTGATTCTATTTTTGTAAAAATTTATAATATTTTTAAAATATAATAATTTACTTATAATATATAATTTTTTTTTAAATATTAAGTGAAGAGTGTATAAAATATTGAGATCCTATCGTGTAAATGATACTAACATGATAATGACTACTCTAAGTTACAAATAATTCAATTAACTAATTGTGTATGTACATATATTTTTCACATAAAGCCTTTTAATATGAACAAACAAAACAAAATCGTCTCATTATGTAATAGAATTGACAGAAAAATTAAAAATTTTTGAACCATTATTTATTTAAAATTTATAATACTATTAATTAATTTTAAAAGGAAAATTTTAATTTATAAAAATTATAATATTGATAAAATATAAAAAAAAGATTTGGGTAAACACCAAAAAAGAGCGTAAAACGAAAATAAAAAAATGGATATTTAATAAATGAAAAAAAGAAAAAAGAAAGGAACGCCGTTAAAACTGAAAAAACTACTCAATAAATAACCACCAACGCAACGTAAGAAAACAGTTTTGCTCTAGAAGTCTTTATTTAGCTAAAGGAAAATCATAGGAAAACAATTTTGGTTGTTCTGGGACAACAGAAGAAGAGGGAGAAGGACAAGGAGAAGGAGAAGGGGAGAGAGAGAGAAAGAGATTTGAGACTGAAGATCTTGTCAGATCGGGGAAGCCACTGTAAGAAACCCTTACATTCTTGCTCCTTCGAGTTTGTTTCTTCTTGTTGTGAGATTTTTTTTTTCTATTTCTTTTATTTTAGCTACTGTATGTAAGTAATGTGTTTTGATCTAAAAATGGTGTATGTTGATCATTTTCTTCTTTGTTTTTAAGGTCTCTTGTCTCTTCTGTTTACTGTTTTTTGAGTTATGGAATATTTTTTTATCCGGAGCAGGAAGGAGTTTTTTTTCTCCATTTTGTGATTTTTTTTTTTTATGTATGTTGCATTGTGAAATTTGCATGCATTTATTGGTTTGTGTTGTTATATTTATCAGTTTTTAGTTCCCATTTTGTGCTTTCTCTGTTTCTAAATTCTCTTATCTCCGTATAATTATGTCTGGATGTAAGCTTCTTGTTCTTCGTTCTATTTTTGATTCGTATTTTTTTTAAATCTTGGGGTTGGGTATTATTAAAATTTTCTGTTCCTTTACGTTTCTCTCATGTTTTTGTTCCTAGATATATTTCTCACTCTTTATTTTATTTTTGTGCTTAATGAATGAAAATAAATTGTTTCCTTATCAGAAGTATCCTTTTTTGTTTCAATTATTGTAACTCTATATAATACAGGAAACATTTATTTACAGAAGCCACGTTTTTTCTTTTGTTTTAATCCGTACCATGTTGATCTATATACTTCCTATCTCTTCTAAAGCACAGGTTTTTCCCTCTAAATTCCCTTAAAAATCTCCCTTTTTTTTTGGGTATTATCCTTGTCAGATTACGTTTTTCATGATTGTGGTGGTTGTTGAAAAGCTTTCACATTAAGTTGACATGAATTTGGGAAATTTGATTAAAAATGAGGCTTTTTCAGAATTTAAATTGACTTGTTCAGATAATGAAAAGCTTTAAGCTCACTGCAATTCTAAGTTTTACCAGATCCATGTTATAATACGGTTTTGCTGCTACATGTTCTTTGTTCTGTGTGCCAAAGACTTTTAAGCAGCTGGATTTAGGATATTCATATCTGTTTTTCTGATCTAGAAATTAGAAATATCAATTTTCTGTGTAATTTGGTAACTGATACCAGTTAGCTCGATGCTCTTGTGATTTTTTGTACTATGTTTAGATTGGAGAATTTGGAAGCGTATTTTTCAATTTTTTAATTTTGATTTTATTTGATCTGTGTTCAGGAGGTTTGACATTATTAAAAAATTTTGAATTGTAAGAAAAAAAAATGTGTGAAAGACAAAACTTCCCTCCTTTCACTCCATTCAATTCATTTGTACACTGTGTCTTAAATCACTCCCTTTCACTTTGTATTGGAATTCATAATTTAATGGCCTTCTACTCATTGGTGGGAACCATTGACTTGAAGAGTTGATTCCTTGTAAACTCATCATGCAATTGGAAGTGTCAAACTCAAAATATCCTATTCTCTGGACTCATTAATCTAAAATGTAACCTTAAATTTTTTGACTTGTAGTATTAGTCTCCTGTTCCATATTGAATTGTATACTTTTCCTTGGCTGTTCCTTAGAGTGCCTTCTGGTTCCAATTTCGTAAATTAAACTAATAGCATCTTCTTGCCCAAGCTCAAATGAAGTGTTCTGCCTCACATTCTAACATGGATAAGCCATCTTATCATGAATGGTTTAAGGTGTTTTCTCACCTTGCAAGTTTGCATATGTTGTTTTGTATGAGAAAAGATGTATATCTAGTAAAAAAGACATGTTAGGGTGCTCTCTTTCTCGGTGTAGTGAGCGACTTTTATACTTTGTTTGAGTTACAAATGTTACTTTTATGAAGCATTGTGATGCTTAATGTTCCATTTTTCCATGCAGGGTGATGGGGAGGGAACTCACATATGTACACATGGATAAGAAGTCAAATGGTGTTGTGCTGAACTCAAATGGGTCATCTTGTGATAATGGTCATCTGGCTCCTAAACATTCAGCAGACGATGTTGACGCAAAGGACTATGAGGAGAAAGAATGTACTACAGAAAACTCGGTTGAAAATTGTCTGGAGAAACAAGATGTGCTCGGTGTAAAAAGTACAAATTTTGATTCTGATGTAGCCGAGGGTGATAATGAGAAGCCTGGAGTGCAGAAGTCAAGCTCTCCATCTAAATGTTGTGGTCCTACTTCCATTGCTCTGGCAACTGAAAAGCGTGCCACAGGCACAGCTGGACATGTTGGGGCTGAAACTGCAGCGGATAGCAGCACTACACAATCACATAATTCTAAGAAGACCTCACAGGTAATTTAAATCCTCAACAGGATATATAGTGGTTCCATTCTCCATTCTTTATTCTTTGAGGAATAAATGAACTCAATGAGACTCTCGACTAGACATTAAGTACAGCCAATCTGCTCTGAGGTTGGGTCATGCTAAAGAGTTTTAATTTCTATATCAAGCTTGGAACTGAGAAAGTTGTCTGACAAGCAAAATTTGTTTTACATCAAACTGGAGATTTCTGACTACTGTGTTGGAAATTGTCGAAGAACTTCGTTAGAAATTTTCTGAAAGAACTTTGTTTCCATTATCTTTTAGCTTCGTTTACTGTCAACTTGGATTTTTGTTTACAATATTCAATTGATATTTCTACTTTTTATGTCAATGTGTTCACTAACTTCTAACTTCTTTATTTTCATTCAGAAGTGGTAAACCTCCCTCTTCAATTTTTATTATTTTTGTTAAATTTGTTTTGTCTGCGTCTGTTTATGAAGGCTGTAAGATATTATTTAGTTAGTTTGGTTAGCCTATTAACTATCTGATTGATGGAAGCTTTATCCATTCTGCTTAAGGCTCATGTTGAGAATCTTTACCGACATTATGGCTTCTCGATCGGGTTTAGAGAGTATGTTTTGAGCTTGATTCTTTTGGAACCTGACTAAGTCATGACCGTTGTTTTTCTGAAACTGTGTTTACATCCCTGGTGCATCTTGGGGAGATCTATGAACTTTTGTAATTTTGCCATCCTATTTGGATTCAGTTCAAAAAAATATCTTGGTTACAGAATTAGCAAATTCTATGGAAGCCGTGGAAATTGAAAAACATCATGATCTTGTTTGCAGTGATCAAAGTTGTATAATTTTGGATTTTAAGATGTTGCTAGTTTTAATCTTGTGCAATTTCTTCCAGCCAAACTCACCCCTGACATCGAGGAAGCTATCACAATTTGACAACAAGAAGCACCCTGATGAAGAAGATAGTTGGTCCGTCACTTCCTCGTATCCTTTGTTTCATATCACGTACTTCTTATGTTAGTGTGTTTTCAAATGAATCTTTTGGTATGATTTGGCTTTTACTATTTTGGTATTGGATTATCCTGAGCTATAGATAGAACTGCTGCATCTGTAAGGAAGGTAACCATTGGAACAGCTCCGAAATTTAGATGTACTGAACGGGCTGAGAAACGAAAGGAGGTATTCTTTTGATTGAATAATTACATGTGAATTTTCTATAAAAGGTGTAATCTGAACAATTTTTTGTTTTTTTTTCATCTATGATGAGATCTATCTTTGCCATAATTTCCATCATCCAGTTTTACACGAAGTTAGAGAAAAAACATCAAGCTTTGGAGGTAGAAAAAAGCCAGTGTGAAGCAAGACTAAAGGTGCATTTTCTTAAATATCTTTCATGTACTGTTTTTACATGGTCTATTATTTTCTTGTTATGTACATCTAAAGATGTCATGATTGAAGAAATCACTCATTAAGTTTTTCCACTTGTGTTTCCAGGAAGAGCAAGAAGCTGCTATCAAGCAGCTTCGTAAGAACTTGGTGATAAAAGCAAATCCAGTTCCTAGTTTTTACTACGAGGGTCCGCCACCCAAGGCTGAACTTAAAAAGGTATTCTTTCATATCTTCTTTCCTCAGCTCTGTCAATTATGCACAAAATCCCATAGTTTGTGACAGAACAAAAGTAGAAAGGAATTTCAGACTGAACTTAAACGCATGTATGAGGGGTCTAAGATTTACCTAAACCTTTGGGCAATGTGTTTTGTCAAGTTTGGCTTCAATAAAGGATATTTTTTTTAAGTTTGTAGTTATTAAAGGGCTCTAATGAGGAGGGAGGATGTAATAGTATCGATGGTATTATTGATGGAAACGAAGACTGCGATTGTTTTTTTTTTTTTTTGGATGCAGTTTTTTATTTGGACAAGTAAAATTTATTCTGTTATTTGTGTCTAATACCAGCTGCCGTTGACAAGACCCAAATCTCCGAAACTAAACCGTACAAGTCGGAGAAAGAGTTGCAGTGATGCAATTCGCACTTCTCAGGAGGACAAGGGAACAATTTCTGCTTGGGCACAGCGCCACAGCATTGGTAACTGCAAAGAAAATTCCTCTACTACCAGAACTCCCAAAAATAAGATCTGTGGACGAAATGGTAATGGCACTTTAGCCAAAGAGGAAGTAAACCAGGTGGAGGCAACAAAAACTTCTCCTCAGAATATAACCGATCCGTCGATTGCAGATATTACTGTTGAGTCCTGAACTGCTGGTTTTCACTAACTCAAAGATGGGGAAGTGTTCTTAGATTTCCATCACTCCTCTTGTATGAATGTTCCGGAAGAAATAGCCTGTCTCTTTTCTGCCGCAAGCAATGACTTGTTTAAAGTTTGTTTTGATCTGAATTGTATATTTTTGTAAGTCGTTTTGGTACATATCATGTTATATATAATGAGTCATCCATTTTAACATGGACAAAATGTGTTATTTAACATGTTTCACTTGACATTTTCTTAGCTTAAGCAATAGGTCGAACGTGAGGTTGCAGCAGATTTATAATCTATTATAGATATTAAGTTGTCTCAAGTCTTTTAATTTTCTTTTTCTAATTTCATCATTTCAATATGTGTTGGTTATAGTATAATCTTGTGAATTACATCAATCTTTCTTCATTTCTCGGCGCATAAGATGAGGGTCAGAGAGAGTAAAGCAAAAGCTGGCCAATGGTTTAGTATTTGACAGGCTGCCACAATCAGACTCTGTTTTCTATTTTCGCTTGAAACAAATTTGATTTTGGGTCGTCACAATTTTGTTGCTGATTAATTTCCTCAATTTAACATGACAATTCGTTTTGTATGGAAACCAAATCAATAAATTAAAAAAAAAAGATTTAAGTTTCTGGTTTAATCAATTTTGTTTACATGATACCAGAATTTTCATTCATTAAATTATTAATAATCTTGTTTTTACGATATCGGGCTCAGACCAGAATGGATATCCATACAGACCACCATTAGGAGCAGAGCAGAGAGCGATCAGAAGCTTATCCATACAGGACAGAACATTACAACACTGCCGTTAAACCATGACAACTTTCGCGATCTCTTCCCCTCTAATTCTTCCCCCTCAAACCTCCAAAACCAACAAAGTTCACAAAAGCAAAGACGCTAACTTTAACCATTAAATCCACTTCTGAACCGAAACACGCCAAAAAGCTCTCCAAAAGTGCGCAGAAACCCAGTTCGAGAAAACGCAGAAGATCATCGTATGGCACCTCTAGAACGTCAGCTCTTAAGAAAACCTTCACTCAAGAGCAAGTCAAGTTTGCTGCAACCGTATCCAGAGACCCGCACGTGGGGATTATTGGTGGCGGTATGGAGGGTCTGGTTTGTGCTCTGAGTTTGGATAAAAGGGGTGTCAAGTCCACAGTGTTTGATACGGTTAGTCAGTCATCTTCAATTCCATTCATGTTTTTTGGCAGTGTTATGTGATTGGTGTTTTTAGCCATTTTTTTTTTATTTATTGCTTGTTTGATGTTTTTGCTTGTTAAGTTCCTATGTGGGACAAAAAATATAAACAGTTTGTTACTTAATGAGGTTTGGTGTAATAGGGGAATCATGGCTTGGGAGGAAGAATGGGAGCCAGAATGATTGGCCCTCGACCACTGATATTTGATCATGCAGCTCAATTTTTTACAGTGAATGATTCAAGGTTCGGTCAGTTGGTTGATGGTTGGTTGGAGAGGGGGCTGGTGCAACAGTGGGAAGGTGTGATTGGAGAGCTTGAAGTGGGTGGCAAATTCACTCCATTTTCTTCTTCACCTCCAAGATACGTTGGTGTTAATGGGATGCGCTCTCTGGCTGACTCTTTGTTGGCCCAGGTAATTAGTCTTTGCTTGGCTTTCAATTTTTATGTTCTGCTGTTGTGATTCTACTATTTCTTTTTTATTTTTCAAGGAAAAAAGGAGAAAATTTTATAATTGAATCACAATGGTGAGAAACTGGAACGTTGTTTTGAATATTGTTGGAAGGCAGTGTTACTAGGATCCACAAGTTGAGTTGTTGCAATACCGATTGAAAGATCCAAACCAAAGTCATTTTAGTCCCAGCTATGGTTGGATGATGAAGATGAGAATATATGAAAGTAAAAGCTACACACATGTTTTCAATTGCTTAGGCTGTGTGGGTGTGCTAAATAAGATAATGGCAATTACATGATGTAATGATTTTTATATTCTAGGATTACATAGCATAATGTCCGTAATTAAGGAAAAGAAGAATTAGCATGAACTTTATCATGCGCAACTGTTGATGACTACAATTCCTGTGAAGGAATAAGCTTTACATGTGCAATGGTATACCATTAATATTGAACTAGAATTAGGTATATGCAACATCTTATGGTGGTATACCATTGTTGTGGAATTATGAAAATCGACTTTCTTTGCCTTTCATGTCATAACTAAATGCATTTTGATGCTTGTTGCAGACTTTTATGGTTAATGTAGTGAGACCATGCTGGATTAGTACACTTGAGCTATTTAACAGAATGCGGCACTTGAGTGAGAATGGAAAACCTCATGGAAAGTTCGATGTAGTTATTATTGCTCATAATGGTGATTCCGACTAGTCTTGCTATGTTAAGAATGTGTGGCTTCTTGTTTGTTAACTTCAATTTTATGTTAAGAATGTGTGACTTCTTGTTTGTTAACGAGTTATAAATGTTAGAGTGGACTTTATTTTTGAAGAAGAATAAGGCTTCTAATTTTACATTCTACATTCTATCATTGGTATGGATTTATGAGTGACAAAGGTCATGTTTGGCATGGGGAAAGCCTCCCCAAACCTGAACTTCTCTGGGAGGGATCCAATTCCATAGCCATTCTTGTGAGTTGGAGTGGGAATACTCTGTGGCATAATAGAAATCATATCAACCAATCATCTTTTAACACACATGCTGTGTAACATTGTTGTATTTTGATCATACCATTGTATAATTACCCTTTGATATCTCTGTTTTGTGGGATAATAGAAGAGCTGGAGATTTCATACAATGTATAGATTTCCCTTTCTAAACTCTGAGAAAGCCAATGGACAGATTACAAGTAGCCTTGATAGAAGCTTGTAGCTAAATTCATCTAGAAGCCCGGTGTTAAATGTCAATTAATTAGGTTTCTTTATATATATGCCGTTCATTGAATTATTTGTGGAGGTGTTCACAACTTATCATATGTTAATGCCTTATTTGTTTGTATTAGATTTCACTTAGAATAATATTTTGTTTTATTAGAGATGAAAACTTCTGTGTAAATTTTGGTAATAGTTCCTCTATGTAATTGATAGGTCAATGTGCCTATCGGTTGCTCGGTTCATCTGGCTTACCTCTAATAGCTAGGCAAATGAAGGTATACGTAGAAAAATATTCAGTCTGCTAAGTGTTATCTAGCCTATGCTTTCACCATAGACAATTGTTAATTTGCTTTGAATAGTGGTGCTTGTTTGTAGAGGCTGGAACTGAGCTCTATATGGGCCCTCCTTGCAGCATTTGAGGATCCTCTTCCAATTGGTGATGCAGTGACATTTGAAGGAGCCTTTGTTAGAGGAGTTGATTCTCTCTCAGGGATGGCAAATAACTCAGCAAAGCTTTTGAGTTCTCAAAGTGATGGTCCTCGATGTTGGACCTTCTTTAGCACTGCAGCATTTGGAAAGAGAAACAAGGTTCCATTTGTCAGTTCATTTATAATATATGTCCTTGTCTCAAGTATGTGTTTATACATGGGTATATGCAAGCATTCACACACTTTTTATCCATTTCTTAGATAACTAGTTGAATTCATGGTACCTCAGCTTGAAAACCCAGTTTTTATCTGGGTCATTGGAACAACAATACTAGTGGACAGGACTTTTCTTAGATGACACCTAACTATTGAAACGAGGCCAAAATTAGTTCAGTTTTCGGTGCATATTTATGTAGAGTTGGCAATAAGATTATCTTCAATTATTCAGTTAGTGAGTGAATCAATATGTATTGCAATTTTATGGCCTGCTTTCAACAACATGATATACATATATATATTGCAATTAAAGTTTTCTGCAAAATACGTATTATCGGTCTAATCATTTTATTAGGAAAATATTCCAGCTGCAGCAGCAGAGAAGGTAAAAACAGGTATGCTTGAGGGTGTTGAAGCAGCGCTTGGGCTACCGAATTGTTCACTTTGGAAGCCAATTTACACTCGTGTCCAGTTATGGTAAGACACCTCTTTTGTGGACATTGTTTCTTAATTTCGCTTTTGTCATGTACCATTTCGATTGCATCCCGCGTGATGTGTAAAAGCCATTTGTTGTTAAGGCTGATTTAGAAAGACATATTGAGAGTTTGCATATGGACATGTATGTAGTTCTGTTTCTATTTTCTTGGTATGCTTGCTTTGAATACCAAATGGAACTTTAATTCCATTTATAAGTAATTGAAAAAATTCGAGAATTTTGTAAACATTTTCTGAATCTTCATTATTAAGCTAGAACTTTATGAAAATTTGGGTACCTTGTGATGATTTAGGTTAATATCTCTTTCTTGGTATTTGTAGGGGTGCAGCTCTTCCAACTAATACTCCAGATATTCCATGTATCTTTGATCCTCATGGAAGGGCAGGAAATGTGGCGATTGGCTGATTGGTTCAAGTTTAGATTCAGCAGCCTTTTGTGGCATGGCTCTTGCCAGTCATTTAAGCGATGTACGAATTTCTTTTTTCACTCATTTGGTTTAATTTTGTGCATATAAATATAAATCCCAAGTAAAGGATCTGTCAAACTGATTTTATATCACCAAGGCCGCCAAATAGTAAAATTTGCAATTTTGGTTTGAAGTATTGGACAAGGATTTTGAAATGTAAACTTGAAGGCTTGAGGATTCATTTATAAATAATTTATTTGGTCGGTGTAAATCGCAGACTATTTAGAAAGCAGTGGAGTTCATCCTGATGAGTTTGCTGTTGGTTTACACAAGGAGTTTCGGCCACTTGAAGGGCATGATATTGGACAATTTCCGGGTTTAGAATCTGTAAGAAAGATAAGAGGAAGAAAAGAGGAGGTTCAAGCATATCAACTTCCTACATGAATTCCTTATTGGATGGTGAAGATTTGTAGACCTGTTAGGTATGCTTGTGTCCGTACATGGTTTATTCTTTCTGTTGTACCTTGGGTTACCGTCGTGCTAATATTCTTGATTGTTTACCTAGGATGATCAAATGGCAACAACTAGCGCACAAGATGCGGGTAATGTTTTGCCAGACAAGATCCTCAAGTTCATTATGTGATTCCATCATTTTGAAACCAAATGACAGATGCAATTTAAAGGGGATTCAAGATTTGAGATATTTCTCCGGGTTCCCTCAAAGAAAATTTATAATATCTCAAATTTTTCACAGTTCTCTGCAAATCAGTTTGAATATGAAGCCAAATATCAGATGCACATTTAAGGTATTCAATCCATGCCAATGGAAATCAGTTGCCTTAAGCAGCAGCATGGGATGAAAAAATTGTCAAGTTTCACAGCTTCTCTTGGTGAAACTTTCTGGTATTTGAACCTGTACACACTTCTTCCCTAACTGAACTTAGTGGTAGAACTTCATCCAGCACCACCACATATGAAAGGGTATGAAAATGTTGAAACCAGTTGGAACTTACAGATGTTAAAAATGTGATTACATTGATGTTTGTATATTCCATTCATGTACGAAATTGCATTATTATTTAGTTCTGAAAATATACGCACGTAATATTGATATTGGAATTCATTTGCTAAATATTTTTAATTATTATTGGAGAAAGTATAAATTGTTACAATAAAACTAGAGGAAATGATAGTCTTATCACTGTCATCCATATGATAGTGAAATATCTTCATTTAAAAGTTAAAAATATGCTGATAACATTTTGATTTAAAGTCAAGTCTAACATCATGAATTTTTGTTTTCCACTAGTAAATGCTAATATAAAATAGCTTGCATTATATAATTGAAGTTCAAAAACTATGCTGATGATAAACTCGAGTTGAAACAAAATCTTACAAAAAAGGACAGAAATAGGAGAAACGTAACTAAGGTTTTACATCGTTAAGAAATTAATTTGTCACATATACCATGAACTAGTTCCAGCATCAATGTTGTAGAACTCTGAACTACAAACCATATACAACAGTACTTCACAATTACAGATAAACTATCGGTTGAATTTGGATGGTTGGAAGCTTAGCTTCTCCAAGTCATGCATGAGCTGATTGTGAAGAGAGTAACCTGGAATGGCTATGCTCACCCTCATAAGTCACAATTAACATTGAAGGATCTTCGGGGCATCTCTCCACATGCTTTCTTGCCGGGCATCCTCTCACACTGCTACATTTGTAGTATCCCCTGCATTGCAAAAACCTTCTCAGTCATAAACAGTCAATATTCATATTCATATTTAAAATATAATCATGATCACTATAGATTACATTTGACTGGTTACATGTTTTCAAATGTTAATATTATCAGTCTGATGTTTAATATTATCAATTTCAATGCTCATGGGCCGACAATATTATACGAGGCCTTATAAAGATGCTTAAATCTAGCCCAGTCTTAGTTAGGTGAAATGAACAACTCAAATGTACCAACCTTGGATAAGGAGATCCTTTAATTGGTTTCTGACCATATTTCCTCCAGGAGTACTCGTCAGGGGGAATATCTGCAACCTTGTTACTAATTGCAGGCACTTTAATGGTTCTCTTTATCCTGTGTTTCCTGTAAATAAATCCAAAAGCAAGCAGCAATTAATTAATCGAAAGTAAACAGAGAAAACATACAAACTTATAATCCAGCTAAAGAATAAAAAAAAAATAAATGAAAGAATCTAACCTCCTCTTTGAGCAATGGCATTTGCCACTACTGCTACATTTTACACTCCCATCTTCTCCTCTGCCAAAGCACCTCTTCCTGGAATGTTGAGAGATCTGACTTGATTGCTGTGGCACACCAATCAAATGGAAGGAGTTTGAATTGCCGTCCAAGTTAGCCACACTACAGTCCAAGCTCAAAGACGACATGAGAGATTTTGTCGAGGACATAGTGCTTGGTGCGCAGCTTGAGGACCCATCAAATTTCAGGTTTATACAACTATTACTCCTGCCAGGATACATCATCATCTCAGCCTGATATTTCTGTTGCTGCTGATACTGCAGTCTTTGCATCTGTTGCTGGTGATGCATGAACTGGAAGTTTTGTGGTGGTACAGGTTGAGCAACTTGGAGAGGAGACTTGAATGATGAGATCTTTGCTTTTGATGGGTTTTCATCAAACAGTTTTTGTGTCAACGTCCGAGGATTTTCATGGAAATCAGCTGGGATTATTTGGAGTGGCTTTGGCGATAAAACCGGCCTAAGATTAGGACTGTCTAAGAAGATGTTTTGAGGCAAAGTTGATGGTGGTGGTTTCAGCTTTTTCAAGTTTCTAACTCTTCCATGTCCTATACTTCTGCTTAGAAGAGAGACAACTTTTTTGAACTTATACACAGCTTCGCCAGTTTCCCCTGCCAAGTTGCTATAGTGAAGTTGATGTTTATGTTGAGAAAATAGAGCAAGAACTCTGTGACAACTCTCAACAGCTGCTTTGTTGGCTGCTTCAATCTCCTCCATGGCTACCAAAACAAAAATTCATCAAACCAAAGAAATCCTAACAGGAAAGATCCTTAAACCCATAGGAAAAACATCACAAAAACCAAGATGGTAAAAACAAAAACAATCTTTATTGAACAAAGAAACTAGGCCAAACCCATTTGCGTACGTAGCATTTGCCAAGCTTGAGATGGTGTACCTCAAAAATCTTTCAAAACAAAAGCTGAAACGGGGCATGATATCATATTGAAATCATGAAAAGACCACAAGGCTGAAAATTTTAGAAAAGCTTTTGTTTGTTGAATTTAAGCTGGGGAATCCACAATTATGCCCTGATCCTGAGTTTGAATGGAAAGATGTGAAAGAAGAAATTGATTGCTTTATGAAACTTGTTAGAATCACACAAAAGAAAACAAAGTCTCTCTTTTTTTTAATTAGAATCAAATTGTAGAAATAACACCCAGTTTCCTACTATTTTATAGTTTATTAAATGAGGAATGAATATTTCCATTTGTATCCAATAGGTCTCTGTTTCCCTATCGAAACATTGTACGGATTAAACTTATCATCTTAATAGTTATCAGGACCATTTTGTATATAAGTAAAATATTTGTGGTATGTGTAAATATAGAAAAATATTGGCATCCAAGTATTATTTCATTTGAAAACGGAGAAAAGAGAGGAGTGCTCTCTGTTCGATGCAGAGGTAATAAAACAGAATGAAACTGAAGTCCCCTGCCAAAGATCCTAACGTGGGTCCAACCTAAAATAACTCTTTATTCTTTATTCTTTATTCTTTTTCTTTTTCTTTTTCTTTCTTTCTTTCTTTTTCAATTTGTTTGTCCTCTAATTTAATTAGTAATATACTAATTATTTTATTTATGAGGAACACATGCTAATTAATGCTAAGAAGAAATTACATTGAAAGCATTTAACCAATAAAAAAAATCTAATTTTATTTATTAAAATTTGTATTGCACCACCCAATCATAATATGTATGATTAAGATACAAATATAAAATCTTTTATATAATTTTATTGATTAAATTAATTAATAAAAATATTAATTACTACACAAATGAAGTTTTTTAATTAACTCTTTTTATTGAAAAGTGTTAATTAAAAAAATTTATATTTTAAAATAAAAATTATAAAATTTAGGGACATAAACAAAAAAAGAAAAAGTCATATACAAATGAAATGAAAGCTAATATATTAAAATTTAATAAAAATATTATTTTAAATTATTTAATTTTTTATAGCTTAAATAGTATTCTGCTCAAAAAGTGTCACTTAGTTCTCCTTAGTTTGTATTCTATCAAATCTCTCAATAATTAATGTTAGAGATTTAAATTGTATGCCACCCGAGCAGCGGCTTTAATCGTTAAAAAATTATAAAATTTTATATTATTTTAAAACTCTTTAATATTTATTAAATTTTAATAATTATAAGAACATAATATTATTAAATTAACTGTCATATTAATTTTAAAAATAAGAATATAATTTAGAATTTTTACTAATATTTTTATTAATAATTAATAAAGTTTTAGAGTGATAATTGAAATTTTTTTAAAGATATATAAGTAATTTTATAGAAGAAATATATGAGAATAAGGGAGGTAAATAATTTTTTATTTAAGTGATAAAAATTTAAATTTCATAAAGGTAAATGATAAATATTTTTATAAGAAAAATAATTTTAATTAATATTACTTACCACTTGCTTTAATTTTTAATTTTTTTTTTATAAAATTATTTTTTAATTGTATGTAGGCCACGTTAATTAGTGTTAGACCGAGTTGGGCCTACAAGTCTACGGCAGCTATCTCGAGTTAACCGTTGGGAAGAACGGACGGTCTATATCGTTACACGTGGAGTTGTTATGTGAAATTTGGACGGTATTTGATTGAATAAATAATGGTTTTGTTTTGTGTTGTCTGTTTGTGAAATGTGATATATGGGTCCCATCCTCTAGTGCTAGTCCGGAGAACAGTTGACCTGACAGAGATTCTCTCTTCCCTTCCTTCCATAAAAACAATTCTCAATAAACCCATTCTTATCGTTGGAGAGAGAATTAATTAATTAATTAATTAATTTTTTCTCCTTTTTTTTCTTTAAATAAATTCTATTTATTTCATTTTATTTGTCACAAAAATATAAAATCTTTCAACTTCGAATTTGCGAATATTTTTTCATTTTTTGAAATAAATTTATATAAATATATCATTATTATTTTTAAACATTAACATATAAATCATAATTTAAATATTTAAATATTATATATATATATATATATATATATATATATCAAGTATCCATTAGTAATGTCGGTCGATTAATGCTAAGTTAATAATGTAGAGATATATAAATTTTAATATTAAATTTACATGGAGTATAGTTTAAGTAAAATAATAAAATTTTGACATATATTTTTATAATAAATTAAAAAAATAAAATTTAAAATTTATTTGTAAATTGAATAATTTTTTTTATTAAAAAATATTTTATATATTGTGACAATCAAATAACTTATTAAAAATGAGAAGTTAGGTACCTTTTTAATATAAGATATTAATTTTTATATATAAAAAACTAAAATTAAAATTTAGAATATTTGTGTAGGTTTTTATTTTTTATTAAATATTTTAAATTTTCAATGTTGTTACGAATATGAAAATTTGTGTACCTTTTTATTTATTTTTTCATGGATAATGACATTGGAAAGATAAAA
>JAVXUL010000009.1:2654673-2674960 GCA_035590515.1 Trichilia minutiflora | reverse complement strand
GCCGGTTCGAACCGGCGGGCTGACCCGGTTCGAACCGGCGGGTTGAACCGCCGGTTCATACGGGCCGATTCCGGTTTACAAAAACGGGCCCGGGACGGTTCCGGGCCTGGGACGGTCCGGTTTCGAGTTCCATTATTCCCGAATCGAACCGGACTGTTTATATAGGCCCGAAATCGGCCTAGATCGTATGAATAGTTTCCCGGGCCGGTTCGAGCCCGGGTTGCCGGACCGGACCGGCCCAATAGACACCTCTACTAGGACAGATCATCTCAGTTATGATTTTTTGACTCGAGCTCTACAAGTCTCACATCAGAAATTGAGGGACTAGATGTTTGGGAGAAAAATTCACACTAATGACAGATCAACATGTAGATACCTATCAGTAGGGTACGTGGCAGGTGACCATCCCAAGAAGCCCGCGTCTAAGGAATTTTATTGTCTTAGGCATCCTTCGCCCTAGATATTGCGCCGCCTCAAGAGTTTCATCATCTCAGGTCCCAGGGCGACAGGGACTTCCTTCCCAGGTTTTTTCCTCCCAGTCATCAACGATGTACCTCAACTTGGGCATCCAACAGTAGGAGCCTCCAGACACTCTCCATCCCAGCTATTAGACCAACCTTCAGGTATCAGTCATGATTACAAGTAGGAGTTCCTTTTGCGCCCAGTTTTCAGAAAGCACTTGGCTAGAACACTACTAGACATGTGCCCCACTCTTCAAAAATAAGAATAAGCGCTGACAGCAGGCCTACTATCAAGGTAGACACACCATCATAAATACGTCCGTCCCATCCTCTGATCGTCTTCAGACGATGTGACGACATCAGGCTTACACCCTTTAGATGTATCAACGAGGGTATTTATGAAATGCGATTGCACTCTGTCCCATGACAGACGTCTTATCGTTTTCATTCTCCGATGCTTAGTCATTGTCAGGGGGGTATTATATAAAGGCAACATTTTTAATGAAAAAGGAATTTTTTTTTAGAACTCTTTGATTTCGATTCGACATTTTTGGAAGAAAAGAGATTTGGCAACACCGTATTTTCGAAAACCAAAAACACACTGCTTTCTCTTTAAGCATCCATTTTGGTAACTTCTGCACTTGGTTCTTCATATCTGCTATTTTTGATTTCTTTCTCCCTTGTTTGTCGGAAATGACATTTCCTCTCTTCACTATTTTTTAACTTAGGCATCGGAGTTTTTCTGTCGGGAACACCACCCAACATTATTCCGAAGGTGTTATTATTTTACAGGCTTGGGAGGTAAAGTTTTGCCAGAAATAACAGTCTCCGACTATATTCCGATGAAAAAGTCACCGTCCGACAGTAGCCTCATCGCCCTTACACCTCACCACCTGAGTCATTCCTTGTTGGCCGTGAAGAGGGTCCACGGACAATTCTTGCACCAACACTTTTTATCTTAAGTTTTCTCTTACGATTGAGTTCCCGTTCAATTCCCGACATCCATTTTCATTCTTTTTTCTTTCTAACCCTTTTAAAACCTCATATTTTATCTCAAAATACTATCGATCTTTACAATAATCGAATATTTATCTTATAGAAAGATGTAAATGTCCCTGTTAGAAAATACCAAATATCACAATACATCAATTACAACTAATTCTCTGATATACTAAACTAATTAGTTGATCAATTATTCATTGCTTTTACATGCAATAACACCCTTAAATACAAAAAATATTACCTAATTAATCATATCATATAACATTAATTAGAGAAAATATCTTATGTTAAAATTATCCATGTTAATAAGAACCTTATTAAAAATCAGAATTATTATTGCATGCATGCTCATATTCTTATATATAATTTTTTTTTTGTTAGGTGTAATTAATGCATATAATTTATGTAATTAGTAGTTAACCATGAATTATTAACTTTTTACTTAGAGATTATAAATGTTTTTTATTTTTGCATTTTATTATTTTATTCTTAATTTTTTTATAGTCATAGTTAATCAAATTTAATACTATGTTTTTTCTTTTATGTAATATATATACACACACAAAATTTAACTTATTCCTACATCATTATCTTCTTCTTTTTCTCCTTGTATTCCAGTGATAAACTGATAATTCAGAGATAAACAATATAATCTCATATCATTAAATTTAAGAGAATTGAAAGTGTACTATTATTATTCATGTATAGGATTTTTGAAGGATTTGGTTCAATGTTGCAATTAAACAAAATAAAAAATGATAATGTTGAGGTCAAAGATTGTTTTATCTTCAACTTTGCACATTAAAACTGTCTCTTGTTCGATGTGTATGACCTTTACTTGAAAATAGAATAAACGATCAGAAAAAAAGTCAATTTGTCAATGAAAACTCTTTGATAATTAAGTTAGAAGGAGGTTTTACTTAGAAAATTGAAAGAAACTTAGGAAAGAACAATGACAACTTATCTGTTTTTTGCATCTTTTGACATTTTATTATTTGGACACATAACTATCGTATATATTTTAAGTTCCTATTGTTTCTCTCCGCAAATTAAGGGATTGGTTACTCAATTATGAGTGTAATTGTCGCAATAATGATCCTTATTATTAACTGTATATAATTGTTCTTCAGAATTGAGGTAACCATTATTAGGTGACTTTAGGGTCCTTGGTTCTCAGTTAAGGTCTCAAAAGGCTTGTGTAGTAATATTCTTCGACTTTTCAAGATGCTAGATAATCATATAAGGTCTTGGACATGTATCACTATAAAAAAAGTCTTGGAACATATATCACTGTGAAAGGTCTCGGAAACATATGGTTTGGTGGGCTAAGGGATATGGACTATGGAATTAGGCTTTTGTTGGGCTTTAGTTTATTCGGGAAACCCCAAACATTAAGCCTTCCAGTTTTTAATTAAAAAGTAGTTTTAATAAAAAAATTTATACCTTTCTCTCAGCTATCTTCATCTCAACAGTATTCTCTTTAATATATTGTTGCCTTATTAATTATTGCTAATAAACTTCTGTCTTCAAAAACATTGAAATTCCCTAAAATGCACCTTGTGCCCTTCAAATTATCATTATTCTTATATACTTTTGTTAAATTTGTTGACTTAAGTGTCTGTCCTTCATTGGTTTACCTTGTTAGAACATCGATTTTCTTGGGGTTTGATTAATTCATCTAGCTCATTATTACAGTGGTACCGTTTTTCAAATTTAGGCAACAAGAACCTTGACATTCTAAAAATATTTTTTTGCTAATGTGACATTATCCCAACCATTGGATGAATGGATGGCCGTGGTTCATTGAATTAATTGGTTTCCCTCTTCCAGCTCTATAAATGTCGCATTTCTTTCCTTTGATTCACTTTTCTGCCTTCTGCAAATCATCAACTCTTCTAGTAATCTTTAGTGTCCTATAATCCCGAACATTCCACAGCATCTTCAAACTTTTTGTCGTAGCCTTCTATCACTAATAAGTTTTCTATTCCCTCTTTTAATGCTAATTGAATCTTCTATTTTGTTATAACATGTATAATTGATGATGTTAATATATTTGAGTATGAATGTCCATTGGGGTTAACACTATTTCTGCTTAGAATACTTCTACCAATAGTACATGAGCTAGCTTGAATGTTAATGCAAATGTAAGGGACTTGATAGGTGGTATAGCCATAGTTTTATGAATAAGCCTTTAACTTGACTTGGTATTGGATGTAGAAGTTAGGATGTCGTTTGCACACACACATATTTTTGAGTCGTTGATGACACAAATAGCTCATATTGACTCTATTTTTCTTATTCTTTGGGTAGAAATATGTTATGTGTCTAGTTTTAGTATCTCCAAGGCTATTTCTGGAGGAGATAGCTCAATACAAGAATTAACATTGTTCACAACCTTCTTCCTATCTCTGAGGAAAAATCTTTATATAAATATAACTGATTCGTTTCCCTAATTATGGAGTCTAATTTAAAAGCCTACATAACCTATTTTGAAATTCTAAAGACTGTTTACTTGAGAGTTCTCGAGGCTAATGAAAAGCTTAACTATCATTCTGAGGGTCAAATCGCCTTCAATAAGGAACTCTTCCACGTAAGTGTCAGGTTACCTTTACTTAAGTTAGAAGAGGGTTTTACTTAGGAAATTGAGAGAAACTTAGGAAAGAATAATGACAGTAATTTAGTAGTCAAAGTTGGATTTGTGTTATTTATTTTCTGCATCTTTTGACCTTTTATGATTTGGATATATATAACAGTTGTATAAATGTCCACTTTCTATTATTTCTCTTTGCAAATTGAGGGATTGGTTAGTTAATCATGGGTGTAATCATCACAACAATGACTCTCATTATTAACTATATGTAACTATTTTTCAAGATCAGAATAACTATTTTGAGGTGGCTTTGGGGTCTGTAATTCTCAGTTAGGGCCTCAAAGAACATGTGCAATAATATTCTCCGACCTCCTGAGATGCTAGTTAATCGTAGACGGGCTTAGAGTATGTATCATTGTAGAAAGATCTCGAGATATATACCACAACTTGGTTGGCTAAGGATTATAATGTGTGGAATTAAATTGTTGTTAGACTTTAGTATGTCTAAAAATACTCGAAATAAGTAATATTGATAACATTATCGAAATAAGTAATATGGATAAAATTACGTTCTTTTTTAAAATCACAATCACTATTTAAAATGAAAGTCAAGAATCAATCTCTCTCTCTCTCTCTCTCTCTCTCTCTCTCTCTCTATCTATCTATCTATCTATCTATCTATTTATCTATATATATATATATATATATATGTGTGTGTGTGTGTGTGTGTGTGTGTGAAATGATTTATTGAAAACATAATTTTAAAACCACCATATAGAATAATACCAGGCACAGGCATGTTAAACTTCGTGATTCCTTTGGTTTGATCAACTCCTGAGACAGATCGTACAAGTTTTTTCTATAATATATTATACTAGAACAAAAGAACAAACAATATTACAAACAAATCGAAACATGCAAATGAAAATATCATCTCCCTTTCAAGCAACTGATAAAAGGTTTTATGCATGCTAGAGTTCCGTGGTTTTTTGGTCCCTTCCCTTAATTTTTATGCCCATCTCTGAATATCGGCATTTGCAATCTGCAATAAGTGAACAATTCGGTGTATATTCTCATCTCCCTTGTGGGTTCACAATCTGTGAGAATATTGCACTATCTTCAGAACTCTCATTTGTGTTGGATTCTCCTCCAAGGCTGCGGTTGCTTTGACTAAGTTCTCCAGAACCAATGCTGCTCGATTGTCTCCGTGAATGCTGGGATGTTTCTTCGGAGCTTTCGACCAATTGCAGAGCAAACTCTAGATTCCACAACACATCTCCCATTGATGGACGCTCAAGTCCAACTTCACTCAAGCATTTTTCAGCTGTGTCTGCAAACTTTTTTAAGCATTCCGGGTTGATTTTCCCCTTTAGGTGAGGATCAATGAGGTCTACCAGAATTCCTTTTCGTTTGCAATGCAGTGCCCAATCTGCAAGGCTAACTTGCTCCTTTAGAAGACTAGGATTGAGGGCAGGCCTTGCACACAACACCTCAAAAAGGACTACTCCGAAGGAGTAGATATCCGATTTTTCTGTCAGTTGTTGCCTTTTGAAATATTCAGGATCTAAGTAACCAAAGCTGCCTTTTACCACTGTACTAACATGGCCATTTTCCATGTTGGGACCAGTTTTTGACAGCCCAAAATCTGAGACCTTGGCAACCCAATTCTCATTCAGGAGAATGTTTGTTGTCTTGACATCTCTGTGAATGATGGTGTATTTTGCTCCTGTGTGAAGATAATGAAGTCCTCTAGCTGCTCCAATGCAAATTTCTAATCTTTGTTTCCATGACAGATGAGGCCTTTTGGTGTTGTAAAGATGTTCCCTGAGAGTTCCAAGGGCCATGTAGTCATAAACCAAGCACATTTCATTGTCTTCCTCACAGAACCCAATCAAAGATACCAAATGCTTGTGTCTTAGCTGTGAAAGCATTTCAATTTCAGTCACAAATTCATTAACCCCTTGTTCTGAAGATGGATTTGATCTTTTAATAGCCACTTTCATCTTATCTTCAATAACACCTTTATACACTTTACCAAAACCTCCAACTCCAATGACGTATGACTCATCAAAACTCTTGGTAGCATGTTTAATCTCTGCAAAGGAGAAACGTCGGCAAAGACCTTGAGCGATTGCTGAAAGGTGGTTGCTATTGCCTTTGCCTGAGATTGTTGATTTGCTTGCTGTTGTATGAGATTGGCCATAAATTGGCAGCCAGCTGGATGTATGTGATTCTGCCCCAGGGAGTCTCTTCTTTCTTTGGTAGACAACAAACCACAGGGCAGCTACAAGTCCAAACGCAGCAGCTCCTCCGGCAGCTCCTCCTATTACTTGAATGTTTGACTTGGAACTTTTATTATCAAACCCCTTTGCGTTGTCACTTTCAGCCTTGACAAGCATTGCCGATGGCTCAGGATTGGGTCCTGCTAAGTTCTTATCTGTTTCCATCTTGAATATCTCGATTCCATTGACAATTGCATCATAATATTGAGGTTGTGACATGGTTGACGGTGTCACTGCCACCCAAAACTCATCATCACCCGGTTTATCTTCGACAAAAGTTGCGTAATCTTTGTACGTTGGACGTCCTTGGCCTCCCGTCCATCCGATCACATCTGCTGCTGTAGAATCAGCTTGGGCTGTTTGATTGTTGATGTAAATATTGAAAACTCTCTGATTCACTTCGGTATATTGAAACTCACAGAAATGTAACCTCACAAAATATGTATAATTGGAATCAATCTGGAAAATCCATGTGAGATTGTAACCCACGTTGATATCCTTATTGGGTCCCATTCCTCTTGCAGTGCTGTAAACATCAACAGGAGCAGAGTAGTATGGCAAATCGTTATAATCAATTTGAACACTTGCATTAGCCTTAATATTGACCCCTACTCCAGCTCCGTACAAATAAGGCATATCCTCATACCAAGTCCTGGTAAGACCACCAGAATCATTCTTAGGAGGAATATACTGTCCTGCAACATTCAATCTGTACATTGTCTGCATATTCGCCGTCTTGCCTTCAGCGATTTGGTCAGCGAACCCAACCATTGGTGCACCATCAAACAAATCCGGAGTTGGAACCAATTCTATGCCATTAATAAAAGCAAAAGCACCAGGATGCTTATCCGAAGGCTTGAATACGACTTTTAGGGAATCGAAATCCATTGGAGCTAGAGAATACTCCCTAACAAGATAAGCCTGTGTCAAAGCTTGTGCTGTAATTGAAGCACTGAAATTTCTCATAAGGGTAATATCATTGGCAATCACAGAGAAATAAGAATCTGAAACATTCAATTGAGAGTTATAGGTAGACGGATAGAAGTGGAATCGAATCCAATAACGGGTTTGGGATTTTATGGGGAAATTATAACTCATTTCCCTCATGAAAAACCTGGCCTCCATGTATGGAACCTGAGAAAAAAGCGAAGGGTCTTGGTACGTAGCCTTACCCATTTTCGATTCACCTTTATCCAGATATTTTTCATCCGATTCCCATTTCCGTCCTTCAGAATCTGTGCCTCCACTTTTTGATCCACAGCTTAAAACCAATGCGCCAGAGCCACCCCCACCACCGTGGCTTTGCGCGTCAAGGGCATTGAAGAAAACAGAAAAACAAACAACAGAAAGCAAAATATGGGAAATGGTGTACATGGCTAGAGAAAAAAAACGGAGGAGAAGATCAAGCACGCACTCTGGCGTACAGGAAAA
Organism: Trichilia minutiflora; assembly: GCA_035590515.1. Classification (NCBI taxonomy): domain Eukaryota; kingdom Viridiplantae; phylum Streptophyta; class Magnoliopsida; order Sapindales; family Meliaceae; genus Trichilia; species Trichilia minutiflora. Next base: position 2,667,194 of record JAVXUL010000009.1, on the reverse strand, counting down.
CACAAACCGGAGTTTGAGATGATCAGGAAAGAAGAACAAGAAATTAAGCTCTCCTGTACGCCTAAAACAGAATTTTGGCCACGTGGTTTTCTTGATTTGGCTCTTACAGAGCTAGCCCGAATCTAATGTACTCATCCGTGGAAACCCTATCATTTAACAGACTTGCCTGGATTAAGGGGACCAAACCAGGCAAGAAGAAATGGTGAAGTTTTTTCTTATTCTTCTTATTGTATCATGAATTCTTTGTTTTCCCCTTTGTAATTTGTTTCCATTTTTGGGTTGGTCTCCAACAGTTTGTTCAGAGAGTGAGAAAGCTTGTTGGAAATCAATGAAGGAGAGGAAGAATCGTGATGATGATGTGTTTGATTGGTTCTTAAAAGTTGAGTTGCTTTTGAAAGTTAAATTTAGAATTGTTTCCCTGAAAAATCTGTAGCTTCAATTATATTTTGCAGACAATTTTTCGGAGCTGTCAAATAATTTCACTAATCATTATGATTTCACTGAGGTTCACAAACTTAACCAAATTTTGCATTGAAAAATATAAGATACTATATTCTCAAAGAAAAGATTAATATTATTTATCAAACATTCTAATTATTAGTTTGTTTAATATTTTGTTTCTTTCATATATCAAAGCTAACTTCCACTGTGATTAACTGTTGCAAATAATGGATGTAGACGTTTACTGAATATGCATGCTTAGATTATGTTCGTCCCATAATTCATAACTTTCTCGATCAATACGTAACAGTATTATTTTTAATTAAGGAAAAAAATTTTAAACTAGGATGTCTAAATACAAACTATTTGTATGATTAAAAAGAAATTTAATGAATTGAGATTCATAAACCAGGATTAGTCATTCCTTTCTAACAAAAGAGAATATCAGAATTATCCTCCTTATTTTTGCTGAAACACTAGATATGCATATCTCTTGTTTAGGCATCGAAAACGAAGGAAAATCTACCAAAGTACCGAAAATAGAATTTGGGTAGCTGCAAAAACAAACAAGAAAATATAAATATCGCCCAAACTAACCTGGATATTTCTTACTTAATTACAGTTAAAAAATGGATGGTAAAATCCCATCAATCACCTCCCGATTTTCCCGTTTTGCTTTCTTTCTCCCATTAAAGTTCTCGAAATCTTTTGCTTCACGATTTGGTCGGGTTGGTGTCGTTGCACCAGACAAACAAATTTACCGGGACAATTTCTTGTTAGGGTTTTCGATTTTACTATATATATACACACAGGTATTTACAAATCTTGATTCATACAAAGAAACGCACTCCACCCTTAAAAAGTCTCCTCAGGGACACTGTGTTAGGCGGGCCGCGACAGTTAAAGCTGCTGCGGCTTTCGCCGCTGGTTGATCAACCAGCTTAGTTGCCTACTTGTTCAAGCGAAAAAGACTAACTCTGTTTTCATTGTTGTTGTTATTGTATTGTCGGTATTTTCTTTTGAACATGGAGCAAAAGGATGCTATTGTTTCATCATCATCATCGTCACCTGAATCCGACAATGAGGAGTTGAAGCGCATGCCGCTTGCTCCACCGTCGTGGAATAACAAGAAGCGGTTGTCGAAGCAGCTGTCGATGTGCGAGACTCCACGTGACATTGCATGGGAGAAGAGACGGCGACAAATGCTGAGGCAAGAGAGGAGGAAGAACGGGATTAATGATTTGGATATGGATTTGACGGATGAAGATTTGCATGAGCTGAAGGGATGTATTGAGCTTGGCTTTGGGTTTAACGAGGAAGATGGTCAGCAATTATGCAACACATTACCGGCTTTGGACTTGTATTTCGCCGTGAACCGTCAGCTATCACCAAGTCCAGTATCGACGCCGAAGAGCCAGGCCTCTACGTCGTCTCTAGGGGGTCGATCATCGTCGTTTGGTAGCCCAAGGAGTGCTGGGGATTCATGGAAAATCTGTAGCCCAGGTAAACTCACGGATAACCTATACAAAATTAATACGATAAAACATACACCAAAAATGCAAAATAAGTAATGATTTTTGATTCATTATTTTGGACAGAATTGATAAATGATGGAATTGTGTTGCAGGAGATGATCCAAAGCAAGTGAAGACTAAATTGAGGCATTGGGCACAAGCTGTTGCATGTTCTGTAATGCAATCCTACTAAAAGAAGAAGAAATAAAAAAAGAAACCATATTCAAAATTCGATCAAAATTACTTGTACGGAACAAAATGGGAAAGTTTCCGCAAACCCAAATTGGCTTGAATTAGGGTTTCATCAAGAAATTTGGTATCACTGCCAACAACAACAAAGAAATGGAAAGAAAAAAATGAAGCATCAGTCCTGGGGGTTTTCATTGTAATTAAGGCCAAAAACTGTAAGGTGATGATCGTCATGGGTTTGTTTTTAGATTTTGCTAATCGTTGTTAAAATTTTTATATTTATTATTTATAGTAATTTTTGATGTTACATTAATGATAATTTTAATAGAAAAAATATAATTTATCAAATATTTTAAAAACAAACAAACAAACTTAACAAGTGCGCTGTACGGCACTCCTTAACAAAATGATTTATTTTTTATTTATTTATTTTAAATTCGACGTTAACTATTTTTTGGGGGCACCATTAAAATCAGAATTAGAATCATATGTTATGGGGAACCGCATTTTCTTGTATTTGTAAGCATTTTGGCCTGTTTCCAATATTAAACAGGATGGAGAAAAAATAGAATCATGCAATGTTTTGATAAACATTACTCTTAATATTGTGATTAATTAGATAAAGGAAGATATACTTGATGGAGATTTTATTTTACTTCTTTTTAATTATTTTATTTCACATTCAATGATTCTCGATTTGAGAAATTAATAAATTTGAAGGATATCATATATTATTTAGTTGAAAATTAAGTTATTTTTATATATATTATGTTGAAATAAATACATTTATTATATATACATAATTTTATATCTATCTATTATTCCAATAATTAATTTCAATGTTACATGGCTTGCTAGCAAATGATATTTGTTTAGCTTAATTAGCAAAATCTTCATTGATTAAATATCTTAAACTAGTGTTAATAATTTGAATTTGGAAACTTAATTCACATTAGAAAGAGGAAAAGAATTATTATTTAACTTGCTCTCAAGTCTCAATCACTATAAATTTAAAAGAGCAAATAAAAAAAAATTATATTCAAAACAAAAATTAAGGAAATATAAATTGTTAAAATATAAATTTACAATGATGAATTAAATTCACTAAAATTGCTGTTGTCAACCAAAATTTGGGAAAATTTGACGACTAAGAATTTCTCTCTATAAATTGTTTCTTTCACAGTCCATAAAATTTCTTAATTTAACACTAGTGGTGGTATAGTGAAGCAAAAGCAATCATAAAAAAAAAAAAATTCTATTTCACGGTTGGAACTAAAAAAAAAAAATTAAAAATAAAAATATTATGATAAATTTTTAATAGATGGTATTTTTAATAATAAATAATGTTTTAATAAATTTATTATATCTATGAATTTTAATTGATAGGATCAGAAAGGCGTCGACGATTCATCGAAATCCCAGAGAGAAAAAGAAAAAAAAAAAAAATTTGGCGACCCGACGCCTGGGTCTCGTATTTTCCGTGTCAACTCAACACGACAAAAATTCGTAAGGCCGCAACTTTGCCTTTCGCTCAACCGTAAGCCCCAGAATCTTCCCTAAGCTTTGCCTGGAAGACACAAGCAACTACTTAATTACCCAGTTTTAGATACAGTCAGCAATCACGGTAGCAATGGCTCCTGATGCTTCTGATGCTCTTGCAGGTTTTGATATCTATCTTTTTTAATTGTAAATTCGTCTGAACATATTGGTACAAAGGTTTTTTTTTCTCTGTTTTGTTGCTTGAGTAGTTTGACTATCTGGGTTGTGTTCTAATCCATCGAGGGCGTTAAATTTTACCGTGGCATAGAAATTTAACAGTTTCTATTTGGTGTCTGTATGTTGTACGGTGTTCCAATTTGTTTGAGTGCGTGTGCGCGCTTTTTGTTATTTTATTGTTTTTATTCTGGGATGCATTAAAAGATTGCGAGTGAAATTTCTTCTGTTTTTGAAGCATGGAGTTTAGTGCTTTGTCAATACTTCTGGACGTAGCTTGATGCATAGCAGTTTTGCAGTTTTTTGGACCCCTTTCTATGTCTCTCTTTATCTGTTTCTGATGCTATATTTACAATTTTGTCCATCTCTTGAATGCAGTGAGGCAAAAAGTTCATAATTTTCTGAATGCTGCTTGTACTGGGAATCTTGATCTTCTCAAGAGTAAGTTCAATGTATACATTATGGCTGTTTAGGCGCTTGTGTATATAAATTTGTTTTGTCATTGCATTTTCTTTAACTGAAAATGTGTTGGAATCATATTATTCCTATAGAGATAGCGAAGCAACTAGATGATCAGGGGAAAGGATTGTCAAAAACTGTAGCAGACATAAAGGATGCAAACAAACGAGGTGCTCTACATTTTGCAGCTAGAGAGGGAAAGACTGCTGTGTGCAAGTATTTGTTAGAGGAATTGAAGCTTGATTTGGATGTACAAGATGAAGATGGTTTGCATTATGATCTTGTTGTTCATACAGCTGTCTTTGTGTTGTTTATTATTTGTGCATGCATTGTCGTTCTACTAGAAACTATGTTTGGTTTTGCCCTGAGCCTTCCACGGTTGAACAAAATTGGGTACCTGTTTGTTTTGGCTGTAATTTTGAGAGGCCAATGTCATGTTTTTGTATATTACCTTAGGCTATTATTGCCATTCATTGGTGTCAACAGATATATTGCCGTTTATTTTTCGTTTTACATCTCTTTATGAATATAAATAATTAGATCATGTGTATTCTCTATTGGTTTAAGCGATGCAATCATGGAACAAAGCTCTTCTGTCTGATCTGCTAGAATTTAAAATATGCAGGTGACACCCCTCTTGTTCATGCTGCCCGTCAAGGACATACTGAAACTGCCAAGTACCTTTTTGAAAGTGGTGCCAATCCTTCTATTCCCAGCAACTTAGGGGCCACATCTTTGCATCATGCTTCTGGAACAGGTGGTGGTTATTTTGTTTGCTTATTTGTGGGTGGTTATATGGTTGGTTGCTGTAGAATTATGAAAATAGATAATGTCGTTACTTTAGATGATAACCTGCCTAGCATGAGGATGTATTGGATGTCCCAAGGCTCTTAGGATCAACAAATTGTTAATATGTTGTTTGCAAATATTAGTCAAATCGACTTATTACTTTCCAAATACAAATTTTCTAGCAAGCAAAAATCACATTTGCATCTTATGGTGGAATTAAACATTTCAATATTGGTGGTAAAGTTTTTTGCACAGTTGAAATTAAGATTACAGTTTGTAAGTTCTATTATCTTTTGTAAAATCGATTTTTAAGGTTAGTTTTACCCCTTATATTTATTCTAGTCTCTAGATTCTTTTCTTCTCAATAGGGTGTATTTTGGTATCTGGATTCATCTATGCCTCTCTTATTTGATTTAGATTCTTACAATCAATGATAATCTGGAAAAAAAAAATCTTACAATTGGTTTATACTTCATTGCAGGAAATATTGAGTTGCTGACTTATTTACTTTCCAAAGGCATTGAGGTTGATTCACAAAGTGATACTGGTACTCCTTTAATTTGGGCGGCTGGTCATGCCCAACCAGAAGCTGTAAAAGTTTTGTTGGAGCACCATGCTAATGTACTTCTTATTCATTGTTGTTTTGGTTTAGTGTTATATTATGCAGAGAACATTCTACATCTATGCATCATTCGGTATATTGTCTACACATTTTTCTACACAGATTTATTGTTTTACAATGTTCAAATCCAACTGTTTCTTTGGTCATATCATTTTATTGAATCTTATTTATAATGTAATCGAGACAAAAGATTTTTTTTTTCTTGGTTTAATTGGAATGTTGGTATTATATTCTTTTACATATGTTGTTCTTAACCTGATACTGTTTTGCAGCCTAATGCTGAAACTGAAGATAACATCACTCCACTATTGTCAGCAGTAGCAGCTGGTTCACTCACATGCTTAGAAGTATTAGTTCAGGTTTTGAATCTTCATTACTACTCTAATTTGTTGTATATTGTTTTGGATTCACTTAGGCGTGTATAGAGTTTCTCCACAAACCTAATCTCTGGATTTTAGGAGAAATTTTGCTTTTACTCATACAGGCTGGTGCTAATGTGAATATCATTGCTGGTGGAGCAACCCCATTGCACATTGCTGCTAATATTGGGAGTGTGGAAATCATAAACTGCTTACTGAAAGCTGGAGCTGATCCTAATGTCACTGATGAGGTAAGGCTGTCACTGCATTCATATAGTCATCACATTGTCCTTCTCTTCACACTTTTGTTGCATGTTAGTTTGTACGCACTTTTTTCCTTTAGTATTTGAAACAACCCATGTCCATTGGCTTGTACTGATATCTGTGTTTTCTTTTCTATAGTTGAGGATTGTATAATGTTTTAGTTACTGATCCCAGTAGTTGTTGGAAGTTCGATTAGCTTACTGTAGTAGTGTAAATCAAAGAATTTCCATTTATGCTATAAGCCTATATAAAAGCCTCCAAAGTTTCAACTTAAAATGACTAAAACTGATGGTATGATGGTGTGGTGATCATTAATCCTAGTGACCTTCCACTTCTTTCAGCCTTGCTCTTGCTATAAGACCTCCAACTCCAATCCCTTGACTTGTAAGAATGACTTTTCAAATTGGTCTTGCTATCCTTTTCCTTTTAAGTTGGCTATAATCACACGTTTCTCTACAAGTACTTGCCATATTGAGTCTAGGCCGGGAGTGAAATAAAAGCAGAAATTTTGGTTCTGTATTTTTTCCTTAAAACTCAAAGTAGAGTCTTTTCCAGCTCCATTACTGTTTTAAGTCCCTTTACAGATTCAGGAGTCCAAGTCATTCCAACTTAAAAGCAATTATATTATTATCTAAAAGATGTTGTGAATTGTGGTGAGTTTCACAGCAGTATCATTTCACATGTCCATCATGTGGAATAACTTAATGATTTTTCTTGGCATCACAGGATGGCGAGAAACCCATACAAGCTGCAAGAGGCAATCGAGAGGCCGTTGAGATCCTTTTTCCCTGGACATCTGAAGATCGATCCATTCCTAACTGGTCAGTTGATGGAATTATTGAATATATGCAGTCCGAAACCAGGACACAACAGGTAATCCTTTGATTTGAGACTGGAGGAAGCTCTGTGACTAATAATCGGTTGTACTTAAATCAATTTTTTCCCTTTAGGTGTGCACTTGTGTTTTGCCTATGACGCCTAAGGATTATGCCCACTTAAATTTATCACTGCAAAATATGACATAATCTTTTTTAAGAAGTTATTTTATTTTAGGACTTGTGTAGTATTACCTGTTTTCGTTGAAAGATAGAAAGCATATGTAGACCATAATACCAAAAAATGAGATTATACAGGGTGAAGGGAAGGGATCTCATTAAAGAAAGAGAAAAATGAATTGTATGTTGAACAAATTTAATATCATCACCTAGAACTAGATAGGCACACTAATGTGCCCATAAAACTACCTAGATTTATTTTCTACCCTAAGATAATGGGACTTGTAGTTTGTTTAAATAATTGCAAACTATTACTATGATTGCTTCATAAAAGTTATTTTTACTACTAAGGGAAACTTTTGCAGGAGGAAACTAGAAGAGCAGAGGAAGATAATTTACCAAAAGACACTGCACCAAAGAGAGAGCTCCATGAGGTACTACTTTTACTCTGTAATTCAACTTTTCTTGAGGGTTTTGTTTCTTAAAATTAGTTATTCTTTTGTATTGTTCAGTGTCTCTGAGTAGTTTGTAAGTTCTTATTATATATGATTGCTGTTAAATTTGTTATATCCTCATGGCTCAATGGTGGGTGGACGATTTTTTGTTTAGTGCAATAGTGGGTGAACAATGGATAATATAGTTTATAGTGTAGCTTATTTTAACAAAGCCACAGATTTATGTTATGATGTAGAACATTTTACAAATAGCGGTTGGGAGGTAGATGATACGATTTTGTTTTGTAGATTGGAGGATTGTAGTATTTTCTACTTACACGTGTAATAAAAACTAATCCTGTGGAATACATCGCTTTAATACCTTTATTTATTCAATTTAGTTTCTTGACGTTATTCTCTCCTTAAGAACTTGAAAGAAATTGAACAAATACACAACCTCCTTGCTAGGCTTCTTTGTTGTGTTCTTTTGTTTATTAATATCACTTTTATGGCTTTATTTTAACTTAAAAATCTCTTATTTATATTACTTGCTGGATTGTTTTCTTTTATTCAAAATCCAATAAAACCAATGGAAGCAAACATCTTTCTATTATTTGATGTTTGAGGAAAGGTGGCCGGTTGAAGTTTATGTTTATGTTGGCTTGTCTCCATTTCTTAATTTTATACACAGGTGCGACCTGAAGTAAAGAAGAAAGCTGCTGAAGCAAAAGCAAGAGGAGATGAGGCTTTCAAACAAAAGGATTATCATATGTCTGTTGACAGTTATACACAAGTAATTTATTCATCTGTCCTTGGCCATATGGGTGCAATATCCATTGTTATCCTGTTACAAATGTAGGAGTTGTTTTGAGTTCTCTTGTTCAACAGACTAGATAGCGGAGAATTCGTATATAACATTCTAGGCATTAAACTTTCGTGAGTATGAAAAATGAAAGAACCTTGTGTATTTTACTACCTGTTGCACTCTTCTAACTAGGAAGTTGATTGTATTCTTTCATTTGAAATAATTGCATAATTTCTGCACCATCGCAAGAACCAATTATTAAACTGGCCACCTTAATTGCTGATGTTTTGACAGGCAATTGATTTGGACCCTAATGATGCCACATTGTTTTCCAATAGAAGCCTTTGTTGGATACGTCTTGGACAGGCTGAACAGGCTTTAGCTGATGCAAGGTTGTGCAAAGCAATAAGACCAGATTGGCCAAAAGCTTGCTATCGGGAGGGTGCAGCATTGCGTTTATTGAGGGCAAGCTTTCATTTTCACTTAGAGTTCTTGAATTTTTAAGGTTATATCTGTTTCACATTGTTTGATATTTTTCTTTTGCTCTTTCTCTAGAAATTTGATGAGGCAGCCAATGCTTTTTACGAGGGTGTGAAGCTTGACCCTGAGAATAAGGAGCTTGTAACTGCTTTTAGGTTTGCAGTTGAACGCTTCATGTCTTTTCAATTTTGACTACTTAAGGGTTTTTATTGTTGTTCAAATTCTCTGGATGTGTGCCCATACACTGTTTATTTCTTCATGCTTGATTGATTATGTAATCGAACAGTATTCAACATACCTTTTCCCATCTTTGCAGGGAAACTGTCGATGCTGGGAGGTCATTCCATGGCACTGACAAGAAGTAAGTGCAAAGGTATGGAGATGAGAACTGAAAAAACCATGAGGTTGAATGCCTTATTGAGTAGCCTCAGGCTTGCTGTTGTTTTTGAGTTATACCCCAAGGAATGAATCCTTTGGGATACCAATACAAACTATATTTAAGAGGATATTTATAGCTCGTTTTGTATTTGATTTTGATAGTATTTTATGTAATTTTCTTGGAGGTTACAATGACAAATTGGAGTTTTTTTCATTAGAACTGACGTTTTGTTAGTCAGACTCAGACATGGGATTTACACGGTGTTTTAAAGTTTGAATACTGTCTCTATTAACCCCGACCATGAGAGTGATGACTTGTTTCTTTTCCCCCAAGGGGGAAGTTGTGTTAGGAAATGGTTCAATTTTGAATTTCAGGGATTGCTTGTTCTGCTTTGGTAAAGACCAAAGACAATTGGAGTATGGATTGTGGAAGAAAGAAATACGTGGAAACGGGTTTAAATATATTTAAATGTACATTTATTTAAATCATATTTATAATATAATATAATAATATTTTAAAAAAAAATCTTAGGGTGAAACTATTGAGATTGAAAAGAATTTTATTAATACAAATATAATATTTAAAAAAGAAAAAAAATTAAAATAATCAAGTACGCTCTTACCGTCTTACGGAGATATTAACGTGAAAAAATGATGGAGTGATTAAATATGAAATTTGATTGAAAATCTCTCTGGAATAACACATCGTTGTACTCACGTTGCTGCTCTTTCAAACCAATTCATTTCCATTTTGAAGGAAGTCAGTCTGTTTTACAACTAATTTCGAAAACAGAAAAAACGCGAACAGAAGACTCAATCCTTTTTTCTATTACTCTCTTTGGAATCTGATTCCTCTCCATTTCTCAGATTAGAAAAGAAAAAGAAAGCTCAAAGATTACAGAATCCTAGGGTTTTAATCTCTCTCTTTCTCTCTCTCTCTCTCTCTCTCTCTCTCAATCTTCAGATCTAACCATGTCGCTAAAACCGCCAATGACTTACGGCGCCACCACCAACTCCAGCACAGCTGCCGCTACTACAACCGCCACAACAACTACCACTCCAATCCCATTATCCTTCGTCTCAAGAGCTGAATCTCTAACCGCCACACGCCGCCCGTGGCGCCAATTCTTCAATACCTCGTTTCTCTCCCTTCCGATCAATTACAATGACGCTTTGGCCCGCCTGAGGAGGAATGTAAATTACTTCCGCGTAAACTACGTAATGGTAATGCTATTCGTTCTCTTTTTGAGTTTGCTTTGGCATCCGCTGTCAATGATTGTTTTTATCATCGTATTCATCGCCTGGTTGTTCTTTTACTTCGCGCGCGACGACCCAGTTGTCGTTTTTAACCAAATTGTGGATGATAGACTCGTTTTGGGTGGTTTGACTTTGGTCACTATACTTGCTTTGGTGTTGACAGATGTGGGGATAAATGTGTTGGTGGGTTTGATTGTTGCAGTGGTTTTAGTTGGTTTGCATGCTAGTTTTAGGACTACGGATGATTTGTTTTTGGATGAGGAGAGCGCAGCTGAAGGTGGATTGGTTTCGGTAGTTGGCAGCCAGCCAGGGAGGTTGACTGGTTATACACGAATTTGAAGCATCTTGTTGTTGGTTTCATACTTGATTTGAAATGGATGTTGGGTATTTAGTGTTTTAAAGTTTTAGTTCTTGGTGATAGTGGAAAATTTGGTTGGTGGCTCATTGCTTTGTTGTTTTCAAGTTTCTGTTGCCTTATTTTTTAAAGGAGGTGAAGTTTTGAGGATAATCTTCATTTTGCATTTCTTTTGGACTATTTTTTGTCGGGGTTAAGTAGGATTTTTACAATGATAATCGGGTTTCAGGGTTTTCTTTTCTTGTTTGGGGTGGTACTGTTTCTTTCTTGAGGAAATGGAATTCAGCCCGATTGGTTACCTCCATTTTTGGAAAGCTAGTGAGAAATGGAATTGCTAATGTTGTTTGGATTGAAGTGCGGATCATGGTGAGTAGGATCTCATTTGGCTGTTTCAACATTGTTTTTAATTTGTATCTTATTGGTGGAGAGGAAGTCAGTGCTGCAGTGCCAAATGACAATTATGCAGTTGTGGAGTTCCAATCAACAGCTGTTGGGCTGTGGCATGAAAGGAGGTGATTGTATGGTTATTTTGTGGAGCTGCTAATTTAGAAAACTGACTTCGTTTTTCAATTCTAATCTTTAAATCTTTCAGTTTCTTTTGTTGTTACATTCGAAACAACTAAATGTTTCTTTTGTTTATCAAAATTGAAATCATTTGAAATAGTCAATCATTTGTAGATATCTTTTCCATTACAGTTCGTATCTTGATACATGTTTGGCAATGGTGTTATTACAAGCTGATGTACTCGGTTGTGATGGTTCATTGGTTTGATTGCTTATAAAAAAAATAATATTGGCCCTCAGTTAATAGTAATTCATCATTGAGTACCATTATCTTGGAAGATTCTGTGACTTAACTCTGATATCCTATCAGATGGAGACTAGTAAAACAAGAAATTTGGCTGTGGTGTCTTGGGCAAATCTTACATGGTTGCATTTTTTATGCTTATTTGCTCAACAGAAATTGCGAAGCTAATTTAGAAATAATTTGTGTAAATGGTTAGCCGGGAATCATGTGGTTCTTTCAAGCATAAATAATACATTAAAATTTTTTTTTTAGATTATGTCAAATTAAGGATATGCAATTTAGATTGAATTATGCAGATCAAAGAATTTTAACATAATTTAAATTAATTTGAGTGAAAGTTTTTCAACCCTATCCCAATTTAAATTAATTTTAAATTTAATCCAAACCGAGGGATTTGGTTCGGATGCGGGTCATGGGTTTTTAGGACCAGCATTACCAAATTGTCGGTCATGAATTTTTTAAAAGTGATGGCAAATGAAACGTCGACTGAACATCTATTCTTCAACGACAAGTTGGTCTAAATAAAAGCAAACTGAAACGACAAGGACAATTTAACTGGCGAGCTCTAAAACTCGATTTCGTTTCTCTTCAGACTGCACTAGAACTTTAATTCTCGCCCTTCTCCAATCCATCATGCAATCAGACCAGGTAATCAAAAT
>JAVXUL010000009.1:2626213-2640452 GCA_035590515.1 Trichilia minutiflora | reverse complement strand
CCGGATCCCCCGAGCCGAGGTGGTCTGGGTCTCCCGACTCAAGGTGATCCTGGTCCTCCGACTCGAGGTGATTTTGCTCCCTTGACCCGAGGTGATTCTGATCCCCCGACCCGAGGTAGTTCTGCTCTCCCAACTCGAGGTGATCCTGATCCCCCGACCCGAGGTGGTTCTGGTCTCTCGACCCGAGAGGTTATTTCTGCTCATCCCGGAGGTCTCATCGCCTCATCTCAGAGGATATTTCTACTCATCCCAGAGGACATTTCGCCTTATTCAGAGAGGATTATTCGCCTCATCCAGGGGTATATTTTGCTCATCTCGGAGGAAATTTCACCTCATCCAGAGGGCATTTCACCTCATCCAGAGAGATCTCATTGCCTCATCTAGAGAGGTCTCATCGTCTCATCCAGAGGGTATTTTTTGCTCTTCTCAGAGGGTATTTCACCTCATCCAGAGGATATTTTTCTGCTTATCTCGGAGGAATTTTTTGCTCATCCAAGGGGGTATTTTTTGCTCATCCAGAGGGGTATTTTAGCTCATCTCGGAAGGGATTTTCGCTCTTGTTATTCGTCTCTTCCAGGGGTATTTTCTGCTCATCCCATGGAGCATTTTGCCTTATCCAGAGAGGGTTATTCGCCTCATCCAGAGGGTATTTTTGGCTCTTCTCAGAAGGTATTTCGTCTCATCCAGAGGGTATTTTTGGCTCATCTCGGAGGAGATTTTCGCTCATCTTAGAGAGCATTTCGCCTCATCCAGAGAGGGGTTTTTGCCTCATCCCAGAGGTTTCATTTGCTCATCTCGGAGGGCTCATTCTGAGATATTCTTATTTATTTTATTAAAAGAAGGTTCATCCAGAAAAGTTTCTCTAACACTCTTTATTTCTTATTAATTTTAATTATAAATGCTAACTACATATTGTTTATTTAGCAATCATTATGAAATGCTATTTGCATAGGAATTACATTTACATACCTACTGTGATTGAACTTAAAAATCATGAATAGGCTTTTTGCCTCATCTCGAAGAGCTCATCGCCTCATCTCGGAGATCTCAGCTTTATCATAGAGGACTTATCACTTTATTTTGGATATCAGACGGCTCATTTCTCATCTTTGAAGCCCCAGGTCCTGAGTTTGACTTGCAGAAAATCGATCAAACCGTCAGACGGGGCCTTGGATAATATAGAACCATGTTGTTTCGAGGTCATATGGACCTGCTTGCCCGATGCATCGATTTCAGAACAGGTCATATAGATCCGCTTGTTCGATGTACAGATCCCGGGACGGGTCATATGGACCTGCTTTGCCCGATGTACAGATTCTGGGACAGACAATTTGGACCACTTCGCCCAATATACGGATTTTGGACTAGACCATATAGACCACGTCGTCCGAGATCAACTGCTATTTTTGGGATCACGTCGTCCCCGATTCGAGACCTTTGAGATGGACCACGTCGTCCTCGATCTGAAACCTTTGAGATGGACCATGTCGTCCCTGATCTGTGACCTCTAAGATGAGAGATGATCGGTATCTACATTACTATAGTATATGCACTCGATACCGAGCTTGTTCACTCGATGTCGAGCTTACATGGTCGATGATTTTGGGGCTCTTCACTCTAGGATACCGAGCTTACACGCTTGATGGTTATATGCTCTCTTGCTTATGATACCGAGCTTGTTCGCTAGATGCGGAGCTTATTTGCTCGAGTCCGAGCTTATGAGCTCGATGATTCTGATTTTATCCATTCTATGTTTCCGAGCTCTCTCAGCTTGATGCCGAGCTTACACGCTCGATGATTTTGGGCTTTCTTACTTCATGATATCGAGTTACGCGCTCGATGATTCTGGACTCTCCCACTCTATGGTACCTCGATGATTCTGAACTCTTCCACTCTATGGTACCGAGCTTACGCGCTCGATGATTATGGATGATTCTATACTTTTTCATTCTATAATGTTGAGATCCTGTATGGAGCCCTTACCCTACGAAAGGCCTATACAAACTGTAATTTTCAGTAAAATTATATTTTTACTGAAAACTGGGAGATTTATGTTGGGGGAATTTATAAGATGTGGGTCCTATATATTGGATAACAACCATCCTATAGTTCCTTGGAACTGCCACTTTGCCATTCTAGCCTGCCAGCTCACTATCTCTTCTATAATATCATCATCCCCTTCCCCAAACAAGAACTACATGTGATTTGATCCCTCCACCAAAGAAGAAGAAGAGAGAGAACCAGAAGAGAGGAAATAAGAAAAGAGAAAAGAAAGGGAGTTACGTAGGCAGCTTGGGAGAGACCCGAATCCAGTCATAAATACATAAAAGATCGATCAACTACCACACCATTACCGTGAGTCACTCAATGCTTAATATAGAAAAATTGCCTGTCATTTTCTTGCATCAACAGAAGATTTTGGCAGACGAAAAGAACAGCGTAGAGGGTTACCCAACAAGTACAGCTATAATCACGGATTTTCTTGAGAAAAATGGCAAAGATTATGGTTTGCCACCTTCAGGACCCAATGAAGCTATGGTTCTTCTTCATGATGCTGTATTTACAAAAGTACGGAGCAGGAGTGATGTGGAAACGGAGAATGAGTTTATGGAACTTGTGAAAGACATCCTGGAGAATTTTACAGAGCAGCTTGAAGCCAATCCTGTTTATCATGATTGAATTGGTAGATATATGCACAATGAACTATTTGAATTAGTAATTAACAATTTAAGGGCGATTGGAGTGTTTTGTATTGTACACCAGTCCTTTGCATTATCTATCATCTATGTTTAATGTGCTTACCGGAATGCTTTTAAAAGAAACTACCAACTCTGTACATTTAATAGTAACAGGTTTCTCCAATCAAGGAAGATGAGAAGGTGACTGTCCAGAGAATTGGGAACATCCTGTAATGAAAATTTCACAGGTGCAATGGAATATTGCAGCATTCTCATTTCTTTGATGCTTTCCCAGCACTCCCATTTTTGCAAATCCACAAAATCAAGTCTCTCCAACGATTGAAAAGGCTTTGAGCAGCCTTTTCCGTAAATCTAATAACTTACGTTTTCTAGTCGTTTCATCCATATTATATAATAAGGTGTTTGAATGAACACAACAGTTCTAGTGGAGGACGGCTTTAAGAGGCTTGCAATTTTCGGCAGTATGACAAGACCATCACGTAGTCCTTGGCTGAAGAGCCAATGGAAGCTGGCACTTTTTTTGATCTTGATGCTGTCTGAAACCAGAGGTCTACCAGGTTATGAAGCTGCAATGTAGGAACCACTGGTTGACCACAGCAAAATATCTCCACCTGAACAATAATTTTGTTCAGATTAACTGGTGAATTATTCATCCTAAGCCATGCTACCAAAGGAAAAAAAATCACCTCAGTTTCACAGGTGAGATCAAGTTTGTTTACAAGGTATTTCTGGATAAATGAGACGGGCATTTGACCATCCCTGTAATCAAGAAAATGAGAAAGTCATTGACACATAAGATATGCTAATAATCAACTCAACAATTCAAGTCAGTCACAGAGATAATCTATTTTTCTCTCTAATTTTCAGATATTAGACAGAGAAACCTGAAAGTTAAGAGAGTTAATGAAAGTTTATGGAAATAAAACGGTCTTATCAATCATTGGCTTCCCTGGTTCATCATATGAAAGGAAACAAAACTGAAAGAAGTGTAATAACAAGAATTATAGGAAGTAATACAAGCTAGAGTTATGAAACTTGCTGAGGAGCAACGATGAAACAATCAAAATATGTTACAGTAATGACTATAAATGATGAAAGTTGTTGCTGTTCATCAAAAGAAAAAACTAGTACTCCCAGACAACATATTTCATGTACTTGCTACCATAAGTCCATGAATATGTTTTGTGAAATGTAGTGATTCAGTAATTCTTCTTCTTAATACTTGTGTATCACACCTTAGGCGTTGATGATATACAAGGTCAAGACCTAGATATTCAGCAAGCATGAGAAGAATATAAGAAGCACATATTCATCAGTGGGCTTGGCAAAATAAGCCTAACAAGAAGGCAGCTGGGTAAGGATGACAATTATTTCTAACATCTGTTCAGATTTTTTGTTTCCATCTAAAATTTAACTCGAGACTTAAGAGTCTTACCTTTCAGAGTCTTATATAACTTTACCATGAGCACAATAATAGCATTGGAAAAAGCAATCTAATATTTAACATCTGCTAGTATATGTTCACAAAGGTTTGGACATAACTGAAATGTTGACTTAAACCATGAACAAAAACAATAAAGATACACGGTGGAACCTTTAAGGCAGGTATTGCGATCAAATAACTCACTTTATTCTCAAGTAACGTGTGGAGATCTGAGGCAAAGAAGCATCCCCTTTCCTGAAACCATTTACTAGACAATTAGAGACTTAAGCAATTGCAAATCAAGCTCCCTATCCAAAAAAATCTAATACACAAACATCATCTATTGATAAAGAAATTCAAAGTAACATCTTACTGATCTTCAGAAGCAATTAATGAGAACCAAATAGGATTGTTCCTTCTTTTGTGCTTAGTTCTCGCAGGGTCTAGCGTGGTTTGTGTTTTAGCACACAACTCACTGGATCCAGTTTCCCTTTTTCTAGCAGCTGCACGTAACCTTCTATGCTTCACAGGACCTGGAAGCAAACCTATTCCATTCTTGTCATCATAGAATTTGGTCTTCTGTCCATGCTCTTTCATTTTAATTTTGGACAAATATCCCTCACTGCCTGGAACATTCGGCAATACTACTTTGGCCTTGGTTTCAGTCATACAAAGTTCAGAATCAGGGGCATTGTACAGATATGATTTGGTAAGTGATTGCCCCTGTGAATTTAACTTGGAGGACTTGGTTCTGTTGGCAGCTTCAACAAGACAGTTTAAGGGTGTCCAGAGATCAGCTTTCCCTTCTATCATTTCACCGTCATTCTCCATATCACCATTAGGTGGTTGTGCATTCAATGGCCCATCCTTGGAAGATTCCTAGACCAATTTAAAAGGAAGAATAACTAATAATATCGAAAATGCTGCAACACCATTTGATTTGAACTTCAGAAGTCAAAGCATCAATTTACAGCCCCCTTTACCTGCCTTCTGTTTGGAGTAATTTTGTTCAATGAATCAGGTGAGCTTGAGCTCATTGAACGATCCTCAGCAGAATCTTCTTTCTTACCCTCAACAAAAATTCCACATCCTCGTAAAGCAGCAGCCTTTCTTGCACTCCCTTTTGTCCTCTTTCCTGTCAAGCCAGCGTGCAACGGCACTTTCGGAGTGCTGACTACCAATGATGATAGCGATCTCTCCTTCCTTTTTGCTGGAAGAGAAACAGAAGGCATAACTTCAGGAGCCAGAATCTTTCGTCTTTTAAAAGGAAAAATTTTGGCCCTTATATCTTGCAAATTGTGGTCTGGCCTGCACATATTGCATAGGCACTCATGTAAGCATAAGCACAAGCTAAAATGTTCACCTAAAAAAGGGCTGAAATTAACCCCATTAACCAAGTGCAGCCATTAAATCCACTAACTAAAAAGGAAAACCATATGAAGGAAGTGGGTTCAAATATGCAGTTTATTAAGGTGTGCATCAAAATGATTTAGGAATTGCACCTTAAAACTGCTTTGAATTCTAGTATACAACTTTATGAAAGGCATCGACCCAGCCAGCCAATACTTGCAGAAGATAAATCTCAAAATTTCTCAAATTCAAATAATAAACTTTAAATGTTAAGAGCTCTAATATTTTTTGATAAATCACTCACATCTTTGCTTCCACAAAAAGCTTAACATTCTTTTATAAAACGTATCAGACCTAGTAATTTTTTCACTGCAAATTTTACAGCAACAAGCAAAGTAGCAGTCACTAGGATATGGTGATGAAAGTAAACTAAATCAAATAGCATTGCATGTGCCAATCTGATAATTTAAAGGCAAAACAAAGGACTTGCTTTGGCATTAGATTAAACAAAGTGAAGAATCTCCTAGTTTCCAGAGACATGGATTGGGACAACCTTAGAAGTAGAAAAGAGAAAGCCCAACGTTTAACGTATGACAGACACTGATGCAACAAGGAAATATTCATAAAATCCACCTCCTCATAACAAGGATATCTGCACCTCATCATACAGTCTACAAGAAGGGCAGCAGAAAGAATCCCAAAAGCAGTCAAAGATTTGGAGTTAAGAAAAAATACATTTGCAGTAGAGCCGTTAGTCCTGATTCATCACTAGAGGACTGCAAATATACTTCAAGCAATACCCAAGACAACAAGATCAAGCAGTCTCTAGCTAGGAACTTTCCAAAACAACCACCACATGGTTATTTTTCGCAGAAACAAGTCCACTACGTGTTTGACACATAATTTAGGTTCCACACATAATTTATACACATTTCTACATTCCCACTATAAGCAATACGTCACCTATAATAAAAGCTAAACCTACACCATAAATTAACCTTAAATATTCCAGGTTACCAATACAATGAATCCTTAGAACCAATAACTATATAAACCACCCACAATTCTTGCCTAGAATTTTGATCCTCACACAAATTTGACCACAAAAGAACATGAGAAAGAGAGAAATCTCAGTTATAAATAAGAGAACAGTCCTGACCTGAGTTTCTCCACTGGAAGACAGCCCAGATCAATATTGCATACAGGACAGCAATCTACTTCCTCATCAGAGAGCTTGTCAAATATGCACTTCCTGCAGACTGGTTTGGTTTTCAAAATTCAATGTATCAGAGAGTAATCAAATTACTAAAAGTTGAGCTATCTATTGTCTTCAATATCAACAAGATACAGTAATAGATAGAAAGACAAAATACATCCTCAAAAAATTATTTTAAAAGATAGCTTCGTGAACATAATAAATAATGTATCCCCGATTTGGGGAAAGAATAGATTGCATTAAATTTACCACCTGAAGCCTGAAAAACACCACATTTGGTCTTTCTTATATTATGTATTCTAACAAATTTAAGTGCCATAATTCTACCAGGTCAATGAGAATAAATCGATATGACCTCACCGACTCCATCCAAAATACAAAGTTTAAAAATGAATTAATAAAAAAGGTAGAGATATTACCTGAAAATTTAAAAGAAAGACAAAAGAGAGAACCAGCGTACAATGTTAATAAAGAATTGGGAAACAGCAAGCCAATTGAAAACCTCAAAATCATTAAAACCACGGGAAAGATAGAACCCAGTTATCAAATTTCGGAAAGCAGAACAACCGAAATCGAATTTGGAGAACATAAAGACAATAAGGTGATAAATTTCGGAAAAAAAGATCGAAACATTATTTGTTTCAAAATTGAAACAAGCATAAACATAGACCATGAATGACAAAGAAGAACAAACAATCTTCGTGAAGAAATCGACAGACTCATGAAACAACCAAAACCCCAGATCAAAAAACCAACAATCGAAACTAGCCCGGATCACAGCATGCATAAATAAGAAAATCAAATCAAAATCGTCAACAAAAACAAAAATAAACCACAAAACAAAAAAAAATACCAGAGAAGAAAAAACGAACGTACAGGTATGGAGACACAAAGATATTGTGGTAGCATCTCTCAACAGCTTGTTACAAAGAGGGCATGTCATGCAAGCCTCTAATGTCTCCCTTTTCACTTTCACCACCTGCCCCGCCATCCCTTCCTCTCTGTATCTATATATTTATTATACACACGTACGTTTATAACTCTATTTAAACTCACGTTAACTTGATAAAATAGCAA
Source organism: Trichilia minutiflora (assembly GCA_035590515.1). Lineage (NCBI taxonomy): Eukaryota > Viridiplantae > Streptophyta > Magnoliopsida > Sapindales > Meliaceae > Trichilia > Trichilia minutiflora. The sequence goes on along the minus strand of JAVXUL010000009.1, from coordinate 2,632,687 downwards.
ACTGTATGTTAATATTAACCAACTTATCCGGAGTAATTTGCGACGACCAGGAAGAAGAAAACTGAGAAAGAGAGGTCTATTTTGGGTGAGTATTGAAGAAAAGTGGGTGGATCTAAAGATGTGAAGAAAGTGGCGGGATTTAAGGTGAAAACTGAAGCTGGGTATGAATTTTTTGGAGAAAACTACGTGGGATAGGTTGGATTTTCGGACACAAAGTGTGGGGTTTATGAGTTCAATGAGTTTTGAGTTCGTAGTTTCGATGAAATAGCCAAGAAAGGAAGGAGACCGAAACTTGCTTGCGTTGTTGTTTGTACTTACGTGCGTGTAATAGTGTGAATTGAACCTCACTACTTTTCACTTGCTGTAACGCACCGCATTCGTGTTCCATGTATACAAGAAAACTTGCATAAATTCTTTCTATGCAAGTTTCATTGGGTAAAATCTTCTTTTAAATTCTTTAGTTTTGTCATTTAGTTCCATTAACCGATAAACAAACAGTTTAAGGATAATGTTGTCGTTTTGTCATGCCCTTTAATTTTATTAGAATCAAAACTTATTTGATTTTTTTTGTATAGTAGATTTGGGATATAATTGTGCAAATATGTTAATTTTGTTTAATAAAATTTTCAGGTAATTGATAAAGTTTAATAAGTCTATTTGTTACTTTCACAAATTATAAAAATGAAAATAATGAATATGTATTTAATATTAAGAGAAAAAGTAAAAATAGAAATATATTTTCCAAGTGATTTTTTTTTCTTTAAAAAGATGTAAAAATAACTTTTGGGTTGTCTTCTTAATTTAAAATTGATTTTTGAAGAATAATTTTGTATTTTTCTTCTATGCAACTTCTGGCAATTATACATTTCTTGAGAAAGGTGATGAAAAGTAAGTGAGGCTTGTAATTGGTGTTGTTTGCAGAGGGAATTGGTTGGCCCAATTGTGTTGGGTTAAAGTTTGAGGAAAGATTTGGGCTTTTCTAGGAAACCCGAAACCCAACGAAGTTAACCCAATCATAAATGCCTAATTGTCTTTTCTGGGGTGTTATAAATTTTTTATTATTTTCTTTTTAATTTATATCTATATTTTCTCAATATATGGATTTTGTTTTCTAATGAAAAAATAAAAAGTGATGAAAAAGTATTATTTATTAAATAATTATTTATTTTATATTTTATCATAAACGCCATCTACCGTATCAATTAACACTACCTATAAGCTTATTCAATATCAATATACCAAGAAATTAATTATCTAATAAAGGAAGATATCAACTTCAAAATTAGAGGATAGAATCTAGACCATAGTTATTGTGGCTTGTCAAGATACAAAAATATGGAGGAACACGTGGAGGGAAATGGGTGGTTGTCTAGATATTAAGGATATGGAACGTTTGGTTATATTTTATCAATCCACTCTGTGTTGTGCGCTTGGCATATTCTTTGTTTTATGCTATTATATACAAATTATTTCTTAATATAAAATATATTTTTATTGTCTTTCCTTTTATTGTATCATTTCTACTCCTGCTTCTGCATCTATTTACTTGCAGAGAAAAATGGCCTCAATTTCAAAAACCAACTATGCAGCAGTGCTTCCTGGGGCTGGTTTTGTGCCCAAGAGTTTAGCTCAGTCATGGCCTGCGTATGGTAAGAAGTTTTATCAATATAATATATTTAAAATGCTTTTTAGGAGAATGATTTTGACTAGAAATTGCAATTTTTTTTTCAATCATTTTACAAAATATTCTTATACTTGGTTAAAAATCCTTTGATTTCAAGAAACAATATCATAAGCAAGCTGTTTGCGAAAGTGCTTTCTGGTAAAAGCCTTACGGTATATATATGTCAAAAAGCACTTAATTTACTTTATTATAATGTCAACCTAATTTATTTTAATTAATGTCAGCCTAGATAAGTTAAAATCTATTCGATATGGGATAATAACGTTATTTACGCTTTTACAAATAAAAACAAAGAATGTGATAGATACCTAAGATGATTATTAAGATTTTTCAGGCCTTCCAGCAATGGCAACAAGGGGAAGCGTGGGGTGCATTCTGGAGGAGAAGACAGCTGCTTCTTCCAGCAGCAAGACCTCAGACACAAGCATGGTTGCATCACTGATAGCAGCAGCATCGGCTGTAAGCACCACTGTTGGCCCAGCCCTGGCGTTGGTGGATGAGAGAATGACCACAGAAGGAACAGGACTTCCTTTTGGTCTAAGCAACAATCTTCTTGCGTGGATTCTTGTTGGCGTGTTTGGATTCATTTGGGCTCTATATTTTATTTACACCACTGACCTTGACGAAGATGAAGATTCTGGATTGTCTCTTTGAATTCAGAGTTGATGTCCCATATTCATCAATGCTCGGTTGGAATACACCCGTAAAACTTTTAAACTCATTTTTTGTTTCTCTTACATTTGTGATTTGTGTAATGCTTTTATTTATTTAATTATTTATTTATTTAAATTAGATAAAATATTAGATGTTACAATATTTATTAAAAATAGATAAAATTTAAAAATAAATTAAGCAAAATTACCATAATTTCAAATGGATCTTGCTGTTCAAAATATTGCTATATACCTCATTAATAAAACCAAGTTTTATTTTGATCTTCATTAGTTACAGTAAAAAGTTGTAAAGAAACAATAAAGGAGCAATCAATATCTTTTCAGTGATGAATAGATTCACGATTCATTTAGGAATAATAGCATGAAAAAATTTATTAATAAGTACAAAGAGCTCTCATTCGTTCAGAAGGACATTGATTTTAAAATCAATGCTGTTATTCAATAAGCACTTCTACAGTTATTAATCGTACTTGTTTATATTTTATTGTGTTGGTAGTTTACTTCAGTCGTAAGCATTACGTTAATCTCCACAGTTAACGAACTGGTAGTCCACCATAAGATGTCCTTGAGCATTGCCTCTTCCGTCCGTATCCAGCCGCCGGAACACACCAGCGTCCAAATCTAAACCTCCATTACTGCACTGATCGACAATTCTCACAATTGTTTGAGCTCCTGTTACTCTATTTGTCACCTGCATTCATTAAGAAACGATTTATATTTTACTCTTGTTTAGTTCTTCATAAGAAAAACAAAGAAATGAAATATATATTGTTGTCTATTTAGCTTACCCTTAAGCATCTTAAACAAAGATTTATATTTAGCTTGTCCACGAGGTCCAACAGGTCCACAGAAGGCAGTCCATCCATATTTGCTGCGCCAAGACAATGGCTTGTTTGCATCCCATGTTGAGCAAAAAGCGCTGACAGCATTTAAGTTCCATCCATTTTGTTCAGAATTGTAGAAGTGATAAGTTGCTCTCACATTGGAAGCGCTTTCACCACCACCAGTACCAGGGGTTCCACCGGGGGGCTTACAATTACTTTGACAATTCTTAGAAGGTAAACAATACTCGTCAGTGGAGCCGCAGAAACCAAACTGGCTGCAACAAAGGTTGTTGACACAAGTCCGGCCACCAGCTTGCCTGCCGCATTGCTGGGCAGCTGCGGCAGCCAGTGAACAAAGGAATAAAACCATGCATAGACTCACTTTACCCATTTTGTGTGTTTAATGATTTTTCTGTTTTTCATTGTGAAGAGTTGATGAAGGGTGCATGAATTTATAGGGAGGGAGATGGTAGTCTGTTTGACTAGAATACCAATATTTTAAAATGGGACAGTTGTCATTAATTACATGCCATGTATTAAAATTGACTTCTGAGCCTTTGAATAGATCATTTCAAATTTTAACTTTTAGATTTTTTGGACTCTTGGTATTTTCTGTATTTGATTTTTGAGGTTGATAATGATAAGATAATATTGGTACAGTTCTGATTTTATTTGATTTTTTGATATCGTTTGTCAATGCATCAAATTGAATATCTATTTAATTAAGAGTTTGGATCCCGGTTACGTTGTTCTAAAATAATCTTGGATCTGGTTTTTCTTTACGGAATCTCCTGAAATATTAGCTGACTGTAGGAGTTTCCGAATTTAACAAAAAAAAAAAAGTAAAAATGATACTATAATACTATTCTTCGTCCGCATGGGCAATTTATTTAAAAGAGGCAGTGATGGGAAAATGGGCTAATGAGCTGTGGGGCGTGGTAGAAACTTTCCGGTCAAATTGGGCAACTGAATTGCGTGTAATCAATATTCAGTTTTTTGGTCATAAAATGTAGCTTAAGCCCAGCCTATTCTTATCTAAATGTAAAAGTAGCGTTTGGATAAGGGCAACTAAGTTGTGTGTAATCATGATTCAGTTTTGGTCATAAAATGTGGCTTATCCCTAGCCTATTCTCATATAAACAATGAAATAAATGTATAAGGAGTGTTTGGGTAAACTATTAATTCAATATGGATTATTTGTTGTTAGTTAGTAATTGTAACTTTGGAATAAATCCATTTCATCCAATTTCGGACCATGTGATGATGCAAAATTTGAGTGATTTGTCCACATGATTTCTCTATGTGATTGTGATTGCCGTATTGACCCTGGTGCTTCGGTATCTGCAAAATTTTACAGGGTTCACAATCACATATGTAATAATGTTGGGTTTTGTATTTGATAAACATTTATAAATATAAAATTATAGAGAAGAGCTACCCTAAGACGTATAATAAAATCTATAAGAATTAAGAAATAGAAAACAACAGCTAGAGCTTCGACATTCCAGAAGTATGCAGCCTTTGCGAACAAAAAAATACCCTAGTGATTTTCATGTGAAATGACTATATTTACTTGGATTTCATGCTCATTATTTCTAGTTTCATCGCGTAAATAGACCATCGCCTTCACAGACAGCCGGCCTCCAATTTCGTGTTGAACATCTGAAATTGAAGATTCACTGTTGTTCAATCAATATTTCAAGGATGATACAACATATTTTATATTAAATTTTTAAGTTACAATTCTAACTGTGTTACTGACTTTAACAATGTATTAAGTAAATCGTTGAAAACTATTAAAAAATCGTTTGTAATACTGAAATAAACCCAGGATTCTTGCATCGACGCATGGCTGGGTACTTTTTGCAATTCAATTCTTGTGTTGTAATTTATGTAACAAACAAGTCCATACACAAAACGGCAAAGCTTCATATAGACATTAATTTCGCATCCATGTAAGCTACTCCCACCAGAAAAATCTAGCAATCTTTTGAATACAACCAAAAATGTTATTAAAAATAGAAAAAGAAATGCAGTTTAGAGATGTAATGATGCTGAAAAACAATTCTGTTTGTAATATACCTTATTGAATTGAATGATAAAATTAACCAAAAAATCAACTAGAAATAAAATTTAAAAGAAAAGAGAAGAGAACGCCTAACCTCTTAATCATTATTGAGGGGTTTGAATCCATGATGTCTTGCATTGTGAAACATCCCAATTATAAATTTGTGTAATCTCGCGGCACAATGTCTCCAATTCTTAGTGGCATTTCCTGGAATGAATTGTATTCATTAACCCACTTTTCTCTTCCACTAAAAACATTAATGATATATGAACCCCAAAACAATGATTTATTTCCTAAACTTTTAATTTCAACCCACTTCCACTCGATCTCTAATGTTTCCAACCTGAAAATAGTTGTTGTAGGTGAACAAATTTTTTGGTATGGTGAAGAAATCAGTTTGTGATATAAACAAATTTATGTCGTATTCAATCAATCGAGGAAGACAAATGGCGTTGTTTTGAGGCCTTAGAGGACATGATATCGTTTACCAACGCTTTTGTGCAACATCAACAGCAACTATCACAATAGACCCGAAATAAGAACCAAAGCACAATAGAGAACTCCTTGTACATATTCTATATCGCCACAGAAAACATCTCCCCCTTGTTAAGAAAATTGGTGAAAGGAGAGTAGAAGAAGATTCAATTATAATACAAAAATTTCATTTCTTCTTTTATCAACAAGTGCCATTTCTTCTTTGCCCAAAAGTACCCAACCATACTTTGATGCAAGAATCTTAGTATTACTGAAAAAGTCCATTTTTAATATGGTTCGTTTCAATTATATATTTTCGTTTGTAAAAGGGATCGTAGAGGTGACATGAATCTGAGTCCATGGCCATTATCCACGGCAATTTATCTGCAAGCTTGACGATCCCTTGAATATTTTTTTCTTGCCAAACCCGGTGCGAAATCTTATCTGATCGATAAAATAAAGATAATTAATGATTAAAACTATGATATCAGCAGGAATTCGGCCATGATGAATCTCTTTCAATCTTCTGCTTCTTCGCCTGCTGGATGACGATGTTACCAGTAGTTAGGGGTAAAATCAGATCGGGTATCAGTTTTTTTTTGTTAAATTGATATCAAGTCCGGTTTAAGTCGGATTTAAAAATTTTAAATCAGATTTGGTCTGGTTTAAACAGGGACCAAAAAATCAGTCTCCTATTTAAACCAAATCGGTATCCGATTTAAACCGGGTACCGGTTTTATTTTTTTTAAA